>PVIU01000173.1:0-295000 GCA_004026605.1 Ondatra zibethicus | reverse complement strand
ACCAAGATGATTTTCCTCTACTTTTGTGATGAAGATGTCAAACACTAATTTTTAAAGATACTGGCTTTTTTCAAGATAATAACCTCTTTTTCTTTATTATTAATTGCACACATACAAGTATATGTAAACACAAATATACATAAATGCAAGCTGCTGAGTCCATTTTTATTGTTGGTGTATATGTGGTCTCGAGGCTGCCCTCTCTGTACTGATCAACTAATAAGGGAATCATTCAAGCGGGAGGCGACATTCTTCTCCCAGCCATTATTAGCTCCTTCCAGTTCTTTATTTTTTGAATTCTTATATTTTTTATTATTTTTATTGAGCTATATATTTTTCTCCACTCCCCTCCCTTCCTACCGCCTCCAGTTCTGCCCTCTCCCATGATCCCCACACTCATAATTTACTCAGGACATCTGGTATTTTTCTACTTCAAATGTAGATTAGATCCATGTATGTCCCTTTTAGGGTCCTCTTTGTTGTCTAGGTTCTCTGGGATTATGAATTGTAGCCTGGTTTTTCCTTGCTTTATGTCTAAAAACCAAATATGAGTAAGTACATATTGCATTTGCCTTTCTGGGTCTGTGTTCCCTCATTCAATATGATGTTTTCTAGATCCATCCATTTGCTCGCAAATTTCAAGATGTCATTATTTTTCCTGCTGTGTAGTACTCCCTTATGTAAATGTACCACGTTTTCCTTATCCATTCTTTTTTAAAGGGGCAGTTAGGTTGTTTCTATTGTGTAGAACAATTTGAGGAGTATTGGTGATCCTTTGTCATACTTACCTTCTTTAAGAATAGTTGCTCCTTTCTTCCTCTGTTAAGTTGATGCAGCGAATTAAGCCTTATGTAACACAAATGCCTGTCTTCTCTGCTCTTCAGTCATTCATCTCTTAATATAACACTCTTCTTTTAATGGAGTGGCCACTTTGCTCAGAACCAGAGAGATCAAGAAACAAATGAAATGAAGTTTTATTCAGCTTCCACCCAACCCTACTAGACACCCTTACAACTTTAAAAAATATTTTCCTATATTTATTCTACTCAGACTATTTCACATCTTTACTCAATTCCTCCATCATTGGCTGCTGACCCTACCAGTCATTGGAAAAAATAGATCTGATCAGAGGTACTTCCTTATCTTCCTGTTGTTTATGCTCTGGCCCAGCTGTGCATGAGCCTATGTCTCACATCCTTTGCATGGATTTTCCTCTTGTGCCAGCTTCTTGAGGACTTAAGTCCTGCTGTGGCTCTCCTCTTGTGTCATTAGTGTCCACTTCTCTTCTAGATCCAACTAGCACATCAGAATGCTAATGCATCTTTCACAGTCAGATGAGCCTTTGTTGATAACTTTCCCCTTTCCTGTACTTCATGTCTCTCCTCCCCTTCAAACAAATTTTTCCTAAAATGCATGTTTCTGTCTCTACTTCCCATTCATTTTTTTTTTTTATCTTCCCTACTCCCTAGACCAAACCTAGACTGGCTGTTTCTTTCTCCAGTAAAAGAGTACTTGTCCCCTTTTTACTCTTTGGTTTCTGTGACATCAGATTTCCTGGGAGCCTTCTCTAACTTCTTGCTTATTTTCTAGTAATTTTCAATAGCTCCATTTTTTTTCCTCCTTGAAGTGTTGCTCTGTTTACAGTATCAATCCTGGACCACTTTTTCTTGTTTTGTTTTGTCTGTTTTTGAGATCATATTTTAATTACATCTCCCCCTTCCCGTTCCTCCCTCTAAAACCCCTCCCTACTCTCTTTTAAATTCACGGCCTCTTTTTTCAACAGTTGTTTTTGCATGCAATATTTGCATAAACATATATATTCCTAAGTATCACTTGTTGAGTACATATAATATTACTTGCCTATATGTTTTCAGGGCTGACTGTCTGGCACCGGACAGCCAGCTGGTGTTCTCTTTCCCGAGGAGAGCTACCTCTCTTGTGCTCAGCTTTACCCAGTTGTCTGTAGTTATTTGGTTGGGCTGAAGTCTTGTGGACTTTCCCCTGCCCGGTTTTGCATGTTCATTGGCATACCATTTTTTCTTCCTCCTCCTGCAACACCACCTAACTTTGTGCCACAAGTTTATGCTACAGCTATGAGTTTATGTTTCTATATCTGTTTTGACTTTTCCCACGAGGCACATGCGTAGGGCATGTGTCAACCATCAACGTCACCTCAAATTTAAAACAATAGTAAGTCTTCATTTTCTGTCTACATAAGCCATCCTCTCTTACAATCTTCCCCATATCAGTAAATGTCACTACCATCTGGTATCTTAGACCCAAAACCTGAATGAGCATCTTGATTTATACCCATTTATTCACTAGGATCAACCAAGGCATGGCTTTGATACGTCTCCATTTATTTCCGCCTTCATTGTTTTCCTCCCTGTTCATGTCATTATTGTCTCTTATTTGCTTGGGGTCTTGACATAGAGTGAATGAGTCCTTTTCATTCTTTAGGTTGCGTGCGCACGAAGTGCTCATCCTCAGCTGCGCCATATTGCTAGTTCACATTTGTGGCTAAAATTCCCATTCTATAGCAAATGCTCCCCAGAGAGACTCCCTCTCTAAGCTTCCTGAAGCAGTTGTCAAATCACCACACTTCTTGCTTTCAGGATGTGATGTCTTCATTTTGTGAGTAAGTTATAAGCTGAAACCATCTTGTTTATTTCTTCCATTATTTACATGTTGTACACCCCTCCAAGAAGATGATAAGCTTCTTGAAGGAGGCAGTTTTTTCCAACTTAATCTTTTGGGTATCTTCATTATGCAAAACACTGCAGTCCCTGTGTAAGGCTTGTAGGTTGATCAATTGACTGACTGACTGGTTGCCTGACCTAATTGACAGAAGAATGGATCATAATAAGGCCTAGAAGAAGTGGTTGGTACAAGGAAACGTCCCTAAAGGAGGTCAAGAAACTGAAGCAATTCTAGAATTGTGTATGTATGTCTTGAGAAGTCTGCTGGAAAGTATTATTCTATTTTTTTCCTGTTCCAAGTAGACTTTGTTTAAATTTAATTAGGAATTGCATTTAAGATGACAAAAAACTTCACCTATTTTTCTTGGCATGCTTGGGTTTTAAAAGCAAAAGCCAAAAACATAAACTTAAGAATCATACATAGAACATTTATGTACAAAGATAGGAAGCTACACTAGCGTGGGTACTGATCATGCAAGTATGTCACACTGTAATAGCCTGAAACATACACTTTCTGGAAGTATCCACATCATGTTCAACATCATTGTTACTTCTTAGGTATGAAGAGAATGAGAATTCAGCGGAGAACAAGGAGACTTTGATTTTATTCACCAAGTTGCACTTTTTATTTAAGAAGTCTGAAACAGATCTGACAGAGTTCCAACATTTTACTGTTGTGTGGATTGATCCATGTTCAATATATTTTTCTTAATAATTTCTGTACTTTAAACATGAAAAAAAAGCTAAATTAAAGACTACTATGTACCTGTGATCTTAGCAGAACTTAAGGTCTTGATTCATAAAATATAATGTCTTTATATTGAAATCAGGAGTTAACTAATTCAATTTGGCATCTGCCTTTATGATTCTTGGGTGGGCTTCCTTCTGGCTGGCGTCTGTGTTTCAGGGTCAGACTGCAGTGGCGTGGAATGTGGAAATAGAAAGGAAAACATCTGTGCACAAACTCAAATATCTTTCCCCTGTTCTTCTAGGGCTGCTCTCTGGCCCTGTCTCCACAGCAAACATGAATGTCTTCTATTGAGGAGCATGTCACATCCGCCTGCTGGGTATGGTGTTGCAGCCATCACCGACTGTTTGAGGTGGGTTTTACAATCCCCACTTTATAGGTGAGAACATTTAGATTTGGAAGCAAAGTACACTTGGTCACACAGCTTATAGATGACAGCGGCCATTGTGAAAGCTATGCTTACTTGACCCCAGCGCTGGGAGGTTTCCTATGATGTGATTTTTATCTATTGGACTCTGACTCCAAAGTACATCTTTAACTTTCAGATTTTTTCATTTCAGCCTTTTGATTTCCAAGAGGTTTCCTCTTCATCCAAACATTTGGTTACTGAAAGCTGTATTTAAGCCAGTCTAAGAGCCGCTATGACTATAAAGTTATAGTGTTCGGTGTGCAGCATTGTTTCTACAAACTGGGGTCTGATGAGTTCAAAGAATTTTATTATTATCATTAATAGTAATTTTTGTGTGTATCTTCTTTTTCTTATAAACAGATTAATATTGAATTGTGTGTGTTTGTGTGTGTATGAGCACATGAGTGCAAGCGTGCAGAGTCCAGAGGCATTAGCTCTCCTTGGGGCTATAATTATTTGTAATGGGTGTCAGGAATCAAACTATGGTCTTCTGCAAGGGCAGGACATGCTCTAACATCTGAGCTGTCTCTCCAGCCCCATTATGTGTTTCTTCAAAGAGTGTGTAAAAGGTATCACTTGAAAAATTGGGACGATATGAAGCAGCAAATAGGTAATATTAACAATTATATTCAGAATTTTGCATTAGTCTGAAATCAAGCGTGGTGAAGTAGTCAAGACTATTGTTTCAGAATTTATTTCAGTTTGGTCTTCCCCAAAGCAGTTGGATGGCATCTTCTATGTAAATTTTTCAGTGAAGTGACATTTGTCTAGGTGTACATCCCTGTGTGGGCTTTGTCTCTTATCTCCCTCATCTATGTAATGAGGAGATTTCTCATCTTGCTGTGAGGAGCTGGAGTCTACTTTTCCCATTCCACTCTTGGAAGCTTCCAAACGGCAGGCCTTCTGGTGAAGCGGATCGTCTCTCTTGGTTGATGGTGACAAAGGCAGATCCAGGCTACTGTGATCATGGTTATATAAAGGTTGATGAGCTATCTCAGACAATGTGTATGATGCTCAGCAGGCTTTTTCTCATAGTTCTGCAAAGAGACTCTGTGACTTTTAGTACTATGGCATAAAGAAAGGCAAAATACCTGGCGGGGGATTATCCCTTTGAATGTCTTAAAAATGCTACGTGGTTGCCTCTTCTCTTTCTATGCTAGGATTCTGGTGTTCATGCCACCAGGTAGAAAGCCAAGAGGATTCTGAGACTCTGTGAATCTCTGTTTTCGAAGTATGTAGGATCTGAGATATGGAAATTAAAACTGAGGTTGGTGGAAAAAATAGAATTTAGTACTAATACGCAGAGTTATTTTCCTCCTCATGGAGACAGCATTGTTGGATTTGGTGAATGTCAATCTGTGAGCTTTAAAACACTCATATTGACCAGAATACTGTTAATAACAGAAACTCTGACATCATAGGTCTCTTCAGTCCTTTCTTGGGAGTTTGTAAGATAACAAAAAAGTCAACTTCAAGGGTATAGAAGTTGATTATTAAGTCATTTACTGCTCACCTGGGGGGAGTCGATTTACATGTAGAAGTTTTTATTTAAAGGGAAGAGAGAGATTATATGAATTAAAAAATACACTTTCTGAATTTTCTTTTGTGACCTTTAAATTTTATTATATTCCTTCATAGATATATACTTGAGGGCAGTTTTGTGGTAGGGAAGGTAGGAAGATTTTCAGGCTTCAGATTTTTCCAGAGAGGGAAGCAGGGATCCTCTTGTCAAGTCAGATAAAATCTACTGAGCGTTGTGAGCTTTAGCCACTGGAATAGTGAGCATAGTCATTGCATTGTACTAAGACCACAGTAAGGCCAAGGTTATCACTGTCTATGTCCCCCATCTGGCTAATGAATGTTAGCTTGTCCTTTACCCCTCCAGGTGCTAACATGTGACTGAGTGATGAAGTGAGATCTATTTTTCCTTTGCATCCCATGTATTTCTGAAGCTGTAGATGTAGAACATGGGCTTTTCTTTTTCAGGTATCTTTGAAAAATATTTATAAACCAGTTGAAATGATATTTCAAAGTGCACTAACATGCTCAAGCAAACAAGCGGTGAAGAGAGGAACTAAGGCGAGAAAATGTTAGTATTTGCAAATACCAGAAAATGAACACTCAGGTGCTGTGCGCACTCATCCAGCTACTGTTGAATAGGCATAGAATGTTTTTGGTCCATTTATCTATCTGTCTGTCTATCTATCTATCTATCTATCTATCTATCTATCTATCTATCTATCTATCTATCTATCTATTTTTTGCGTATAGCATATATATTTGTGTTTGCAAGTATGGGTGTGCACATGCCATGTCATACACATGGAGGTCAAAGGGTCAACCTCTGCTGTCAATCTTAACCTTCCGCCTTGTTTGAGAAAGTCTATTGATGAGAACCCAGGGTAGTTGGCCTGAGAACTTCATGGGACTTTCCTGTCTCCTCTCCTAGCTCACTTCAAGAATGTTCACTTGAAGTACTCTGTCTCGATTTAGGTGGGTTTGGGGACCTGGACTTGGGTATTCAT
The DNA here is from genome assembly GCA_004026605.1 of Ondatra zibethicus. Taxonomy (NCBI): domain Eukaryota; kingdom Metazoa; phylum Chordata; class Mammalia; order Rodentia; family Cricetidae; genus Ondatra; species Ondatra zibethicus. The sequence continues at coordinate 288,619 of PVIU01000173.1, read as the reverse complement.
GCTTGAATGACAAATGCTTCACTTACTCAGCTGGCGTCTGAGCCCTCCTTACATTTCTTACCTGGAACTCATCTACAAAAGTTTACTCTTTCAGTAATTATTTGGCTGTTCTGAAATACTATTGAAATGAGGAAGTCAGAATTATAGCTTGACTTGTTTACCCTTATAGGAGTGTTATCATGTTTTCCTAGCACTCGTTATTTTCCTTTTGATGAAGTTGTACATCCTTCTTTGCATGAATATCACTACCTAGATCTCAAGGACATATTTTGTGTATAGAATCCATCCTATTTCTAGCCTCAGGCTAGTGGGAGTGTCCTGAAGGTGGCCATTTTGTCCATTGGAAGGGATTCATTAGTCTTTGGTGGTTCCTTGATTTTTGGCACCGTGAACTGTTCCGGGTTGACTTTATATGTTTCTTGCCTAAGATCTTGGGCATGATTTTAATCCAAATCATGAAGCTATCTGTTTGTTATAGCTATATATCAGATACATTACAAAATCAGGTTGTCCTGAATTAATACTGATCAGAAGAAACTCAGCTGTAAGTTTCCTCAAAAGAGTTTCTGCCAAGCACATTGTTCTCTCTCTCTCTCTCTCTCTCTCTCTCTCTCTCTCTCTCTCTCTCTCTCTCTCTTTCTTCCATTATGGGAATGTAGCTCAGTACCTGGTTATTCCAGCCAGCCTTTGCCAGCCAGCTTCTTCTTTCTAATTTGCTTAAGATTTCTTTGGCTTCCAACAACCCTGTCTTTTCTCTGCTGAGTTATTTATGTTTTGGACACTGCAGACTCAGATTTTGTCCTTTGAGTCTTTCAATGCCCTTCTTGCTGATAGAGTAATATCTTCCAAATTGTATTTGTCTTACCCTTTTCCACTCAATGCCTACATTAGAAAGTCAACATCAAATATAATAATCAGTACATTTGTCAATATTGCATATCTTAGTAACAGTTTCAGAAATGGTACCAATTTTTAGGGCAATAGTTAACAATGGACACTTTCCCCTTAGACTTAATACAATCTTATAACCTCACACTGACCATTTTGCAATTCTGTTCATTAGGTATTCCTGTCCCCACTTTACAGATCATCCTAATAAGATTCAGAGAATAGGAATGGTCCTTTAAGGCTCTGACAGTTTCACAGAGAGTTCTCTAGACTCAGGTCTGACACTATTTAACAGTGGTTCACTATTTCCCTTTCCTTTCCTTCCCTTTCCTTTTCTTTCTTTCCCTTTTTTCCTCCTTCCATTCCCTTTCCCCTTCCCTTCCTTTCCCCTTCTCTTTCTTTCCTATTTCCTTCCTCCCCTCCTCTTCCCTCTCCCCTCCTTTCCCATTACTTCCCTTTATTTCTTCTTTTCCCTTCTGTTCCCCCATCCTGATCTCTGTGTTGTTAGGGATCAAACCAAGGGTTTTGTGTATATTAGGCAAGTGCTCTACCACCAAGCTACCTCTCCATTCCAAGGCCTTATGTTTTTCCTCAAAGGTTTCATAATCCAAATTGAGAAGACAGAATCACCATAGAAAAAAAGCTGTATTTTTTTCAATATAAGAAACCTGTAAGAAGATCCACGTAGCTGTCTCTCTTTTAGTCTTTCCACCTGGTATTGCCAGAAGAACTCGACTGAAATGCTTTGGCTCTCATTACCCCCCCTGCCTAAAACTTCAGAGGTCCCCCACTGCCTACAGGATCAAGTCCAACTCTCTTGCTTGGCATTTAGGGCTTCCAAAATTTGGCCCTTACCTATCTTTTCATGTGTGAAATTCTACTGTGAAGCTGGCATGCAAACTGGGTGTCTAAGCCAAAGTATATGTCTGGAGCTCTGTGCTTTTGCTTGCTAGAAAAATTTGTCACATTAAGGGCATCCTTGTTTTTCTCAGTTCCACCATTTAAAAGATGATCCCTGAAAGATGCACAGCGATTGGACTTTTGGACCCCTCATGGCCAAACTGGTCCTACTTCTGAAGTGCATCTTGACGTTCTTGCCTTTGTTCCTGTCACACTCTGGAAATTCCTAGGCCTTTGCTCCTGTCACACCCTGTGTCTCTGCCTTCCTTTCTTCTTCTTTTGGCCGTACTTCAACACACCCTTGTGTCTTGGAGCCTCTCCTGGCTTCTCCATGCCCCTGTTTAACATGATCTCATTTGAAATTCTTCAGAGTGTCTTGTCTGTATCAATTACCATATATAGTCTTAAATTATCACTTACATATTTTTTTAAAATTACACTTGTATTTTTTTCTAATTATGAAAGTAACAAATGGTAAAAGCAAAAACTTGGGGATGTGCCAGGAACAATGGGAGAAAATTAATTACCAATAATCTCACAACCCAAGGATAACCACTGATAATATTTTGTTGTGTGTATACATACATACTGTAGTATATAAACAACAATGGCATAATATTGTACCTATGATTTTATAACCTGGTTTTCCTCTTAGCAGATTTCTCTTATTGATGGGACTTACACATAAGTGGTTCACTAGTTGATGGGACTTGAACCAACTGGTTCCCTAAAGCCTCTGTAACATTTCATCATAACCTTCATTGGCTTTATAATCAAATCTTTATCATTAAGGGTTTATTACTTTCCTATTATAAATAATGTTTCAGTAAGTATACCTTAGGCAATTTCATAATACTTAACTTTTCAATTTGGAGAATGTGGAAATATTTATTAAAAGGTACATATTAGCAGGACGGTGGTGGCACACGCCTTTAATCCAGCACTCAGAAGGCAGAGGAAGGCAAATCTCCGTGAGTTCGAGGCCAGCCTGGTCTACAAGAGCTAGTTTCAGGACAGTCTCTAAAGCTACAGACAAAACCTGTCTCAAAAAAGAAAACAAAACAAAACAACAAAAATAGTACACATTTATAAAGCTACTTCTTAGCTATATTCCTCTGGACAACTATGTAGCCTTTCAAAGATGACATTACTTCATCTTTCAAATATTACATCATTGCGTATGTCAGAGAACCACTACAAAATGGCATCAAAGGAGCTGGTAGTAGACAGAAGGTCTTGGGATTTTCCCTTTTATGCCCATAGAAGTGTTGCTTCTCCCAGGACTAGAGTATAAATCCTTAGGTAAAGCACCCCACCTAATTGGAGCTTGTGCTTGTTGCATGTATGACCATCCCAGTGTATCATAATGAAGCAGCTGTTAGCAGCTATTTATTAATAATTTCCACAGCGATGTTCAATTTTCACAGCATATTGCTGTGTAAGAAGTAACTCCTATCTGTACTCCTTTGCAAATCCCAAGGTTTTTTTGCAACATGGTCTTGAGACTTTTTCTTGGACAGAACTTCATTTTTGGTATTCGTCTGAGTTTGCCGTTATCCCTACTTCACCCATCCTTTACATTCTAGCCCAAATTCTATTGCCATTTCCTTACTCTGTGCGTTCATCTATGCAATCGGCCCTTCAGGTTATTTATTTATTTTGTTAATTGTCAAGGGCCCGGCTGTGATCTGTGCTAACTTCATGTGATGGCACTTCCAGGACACTAATTTGTGGCACCACGGAACATATCTCTGGCTGTGTTAGCCAGTTTAAAAGCCAGCTTCACAGCAGAATTTCACACATGCAAATAAGCCATTGTGGCTCCAGTCATGAAAATTCATGGAATGGTGGCTAGTTCGGTGTGGATGACCTGTCAATTTGGCAGCCAACCATTTAGTTAAACATTCAAATTACTGGCCAGTTACTCACTCAAAAACTAGTCTTCCTGCTTCCTTTTGGGTTCTATGTAATCCTATTAAAGGCAATGCCATTGCTTTTGATGTATTGCAGCTAATGGCTTAAAAATGCCATGCAGGCATAGGCCATGTGGCTGGCACAGTTTACATGTGGGCATTGTAAGAAAGGACGACGTGCGTATTTATCGGTTTTGTTCTTGAGATACTGAATGTCTTTGTCAAATAGCAGGCAAATGTCTCAATTTCATAGGCGCTTCTGTGCCCTATTGTAAATGGTGGTGTCTCTCAGGGTGACTTTGCATTTTCTTAAATGTACTAATTAATTTTGATAGATCTACATTTAATCCCCTGGACAAGCCTGTACTGTGGAACAGTGGGACAGAAACCTTTGTGAACTCCTAAGGGCTTGGTAGAATTTAGGATGGTGTTGAACATGAACCATCTGAGGTTTAAATTGGGCACAAGGTAGTGGTTTTGATAAGTATAGAAGCCAATTCAGACCCATGATTACTAACCACAGACTTCTCTGAGAATATGGTGAAAAAAAACCACAAAGAAGGTAGCCTTAACTTTCTGAAAGTCCTGATGTCTGCCAATGTCTAGTGGTACCAGGAACCATAATCTCTAAGGCAAGAGTCTTCTTTGGATGTGAAGACAAGGGGCAGAGATAAAAACGTAAGATACGGACAGAAGAGGCACTGAGAGGGAGAGGTGATAACAAGAACTATCCCTAAGGCTGGGACAGAGGCTGAGACACAAAATCAGTGCGAACATGAACTTTCGGTGTCTTATAGTCACTCAATACCACTCATAATGAGATTATATTAAATACCTTAATTCGTTCATAATCCTGAGTCCTACTAACAAAATACAATCCTGTGTATGAAAGACATAGCATATCCCATACGTGAGGGATCTACACACAGGGTTTGAGAAATATATAGGAACCACCATTTCCTGTTAAAGGTACGCTGACTGATTTTTGAAAGATATAGTATATAAAAAAATTCATAACTACAAGATTTTTTGTGTATGTAGGAAAAATTGATAGAATTATTGTAGTAAAGATAATATAGGAATCATTATGTTCCTTGCTTTCTGTATGGTTACCAGTTACCTGCTTTCATTCTGATACCAGCTATACTCTCTTGATTGGATAGGATAGAAATTGTCGTTTGTATTCTGAACCCAAAAACTTGAGACATTTTTATAAAGACTTGCTTGAAATCAGGGATCTGCAGTGAAATAAAGAATTCTGGAAACCCGACTTCCCAACATTGATTGTCTGGTGAATCCACTGGACATTAGTATCCATATAGCCTAACACATTACAGATACAGTATTTTTCTATTCCTTAACATGAAATATATCATTGAAAATGGTAATCATAAAATAGGATAGAATAACGCAATCTATTAAATCTCCAAGATTTAAAGTATAGTGAAACCTACAGAAGAAAATTGGACCTGCTTATGTTGAGGACACAGGCCTGCCCCGGAGTACCTGCCATTCCAGTCTCCCTCCTCCAGAGCCTCTGGAAATGTATGGGGGGCACTGGGACAGTTTAACAAGAAGTTCCCTCCCAATATCTTGATTTTAAAATTTTCTTTAGCAAGGAGAAAAGCAGTATTTTAAAAGTCTAATATATATATTATATAATATGGTAGAATGGGCTGCTATTAACAGCCATGAGTCTAATCCATTCTCTTTTCAAATTTTGTTTGGAAAGTTTAAGATTCCAAATAGTATTTGCCAGATGGCATTTCTATGGGGTAACATTAAATTTTCTAGGTGCTGTTGGCCTGAGAAACTTGACACGGCCATAAAAAAAAATATGACAGATGAATTGACCTGCTTCCTGGTCTGCAGTAAAGAGTCCCAGATTAGAGTAGGTTGCATGTGTATCAAAGAGGGTTGTGTACATATTCATCTGCATGTGATTTATACATGTGCATGTATATGTACTTGTAATTAATATATGTATTTCATCATGAGCATTTATAATATGAATTAGGTCTTTGACATATTTAAACATTCCTCGTTTATAATATGCGTTTTTGAATTATTTAGTTATGCAAGATATCACCATATTCCGTATTTTTTAATAATAAACATGTCTAGTCAAAGAAGGCATTAATGAAGCAATTCCCCAAATAAAACAGCCCATGATATCGGAGTTACAGCAGAGAGAGTGTGGTCTTTGTAGTTTAATCAAGATCACAAGACTTGTTTTGAGTGTCTGTCATCTTTAATTTTACGGCACTTCATTTCAGAGCGGGACTGCCAGGGTCACATGCAATTAAAACACAGGCAAGATTTGTCTTGTGAAATCTTAACATGAAAAGTAATGTGTTACTGCATTTTAACTTTTCCACTGAACTCTGTGAACTCACTAATTACTTTTCCCCCCTCTTGTCACCTTTTTGATATGACATGTATTTTCTAGAGGAGATAGAAGTTTGGATTTTTTTTCATTTCGTGCATATGATTGAGGATAACAAAATTAAACCAGAGAAAAAAGGAATGTGTTTCTCAGAAATACATTTTTTAGTAATATCTGAGTACTCCAGCTTCAATTACAAAGAACCTCATGATCAAATTCTAGGAAATAACTGTTAATCTGCTTAACTAGGGCAGGTAGGAGTGTAATAACGGATCAGAGATTTTATAGAGGCCAGGATCCTGAACTGGGACGTACTCTCTGGAGTGCCAGCAAAGGCTCTTTTATGTGATTGGCTGCGGAAAACATTAACAGGCAGTGCCAATGTGGAGATTGGGAGCGCAAGGAGCTGTTGTATTATAGTGATCAGTAAATTGCATAGACCCTTATTAACCTTATTGATAAGGAGCTTAGGGAAGTCCCATTCAGCCGCTGTAGAGTCCTCTTTTTGTTCTCCTCTCTGTCTGTGTGTGCAATCTCAGGCACTTTGTACTGAAAGCCTTTCTGGGCACCATAAAATACAGTGTGAGTAGTTGAACCTCCAAGTTAGAGCAAGAAACGGCATGGGAGCAGACTTCGGCACTGGGGACTCGGGGCCTATTTAACTGTGTGGGGACACCTGGAGAATGTTTGAAAAATTCGTGCTTAAAGAATCTTTTATATCGCTCCTCTTTCAATGCAGCTGGAGTCTGCAGGGATCAGGGGATTATTTTTGATACCTGTCGAAAAGAGTTATGTCTACACTGATTTTCCATCCCTCACCACTAATTAACCTCATTGTATACAGGAAGCAGTCTATTTAATACCTGCATTCTTTCTGTAATGCCAAGTAAAATGAAATCCAGTGTGAAATCTGGTTAGCGTTGGCCTTTTTGAAGTCATTTTCAAGTTTCCAGTTTTAGTGACTGTGACCTTAGAACTGATAGCAGGAAAATAGTGAGCGTAAACCAGTTCTGGTTTCAGCAGTGTTCTGTTCCTCCTCCAACTTGAAAGCTGCCCTTACCTGGCAGTCTGGAAGGATAGGAAATCTGGAGCCAGAGCCTGTGTTCCTGTCCCCTCCTGTCTTCCTGTTGCTCACTCTCCTTTCAGATCGCTCAGTTCCATTAATACGCTCTTCCCTATAGTTGAACACCTCTATCCTTTTCATTTCTTTAGAATGTTTGCATTTAACAGATGGACATTTCCTGGCAAAACTTCACAGCAGCCAAGCAAATAGATGCTGAAGGACAGGAAGGAATTTCAGCCCCGGGGTAAGATGCTCTATGAAATTCTATTGGTGGAGTATTTGAAGGGAGAGTGGGGAGGCAGGGTCTAGCAAGAAAGAGCAGAAATTAAACTGTGTAAAATGTCACCAAATGATGTGGAAAAATCCACACGTCTTCAAGCATGCTGTACAATATGGACTTAGAACACATTTTGCTAGCGATGTGAGAACGGTTAGAGCAATGGTTACATTCCTGCTCTTAAAATGTGAGCATGTATGTCAAGGAAACTCATCAGCTCAAAGGGTGCCAGAGGAAAGGGAGGATTTCCAGGACCAATGCTTTATATTTTTTGCAGCTATCTTGGCTTTTGATAGATTTGGTCAGAAAGCCCTCACTCTATAGGACTCAGACAATGTGTAAGTCACACATGTGGAAGTTCAGAGAAGCGGTGGAAGATGTCACTAGGTGTCATAGATGCCAGGATGCTCCCTGGTCTGAAGCAGGGTGTGAGCATCTGCTGTCAGACTTACAGACTTACAGACTGGCAAGCCGGATGCTCTGCTGCCTCCATTGAGTTGTAGGGAAAAGAAGCATTTCTTAGGGACTTAGACTTCAAGAGACATAGATGAAGGGGATTCTCTCTGATGGTTCATTTTCTTTTCTCTCTTTTTTTTTTTTATTTAGGGCTAGGAATCAACACAAATACCAGTGATTTGGCTGTACCTAAGCCATTAGGCACTAAATTTTTCTTGAGAGGAAACATGATGGTAGATTATGTTCATCTGCTTATGTTCTTGGTGTTTGTCTTGGTTCCCTTATCTAACAAGTGTGCGCTTAACACACACCCTGGGCCTGGTGCTGACTGTCTCTCCCTTGCTGCTTTCTTTACACCCCTCAGACTGAATGAGGAGCGTTCTGCAGAACCAGGCTTGAGAATTTTGTGGACACTGGATGCTTTGCCTCAAGTATAAGCTAGCAAAAATCAGATGCCTGTTTATAGTGTGTGTGTTCCCTTCTGTTAGGCGCCTCATCAAGACGGAAGACATTTCCATCTTGACAACATCACTGCAGCAAATTGTCATCTTCCTATTCAAAACGTTCACTCTATTCTCATCACTCCAGCGACTCAGGATCACTCTTCAGCAGCATGAGACACAGCGTGTCCTGATGCCTGCCTCTTTTTCAATTAGATTTAAGAGGAAGACTGCTGGGGACCCAGTGTTTTCATCCTTCTCAGGACCCCCGTAGAGCCAGATCTAATTTTGATAAAATGTCGGGTAGCGTGATATGATGGAGGCTAAGTGGCCACTGAGAAATATGCTCCACCTTGGTTGATAAAATGCCACATAGGGTCAGGGTCACCCAAACAGGTGTTTTGTATCTATTTGGGAAAAGAGGTTTTCTTGTCTGACTTTTCCACAGTGAAGTGAAGTCAGAACTATGGACGTAAAGCATACAGATAAATGAACTATGTTACGTGACTACTAAAATCTTAAAGAGTCAAATCTTTAAGGCGGTTTAGTTATCTACTTACAGCAACAGAAATACTGTACGTCTCTTTGGGGAACTCACATAATGTTCCTTCTGCTCGTCTGTGAAAGTTTATATGGAGGCGAAACCTTCAAGAATGTTCACAAGAGAGCAACCTGCATCCCTCCCATATTGAATGCAAATATTTGGGGTGTTTATATGCTTACCTTTTTTTTTCAGTTGCATTCCCTGAAGAACCTTGTGGTAGACTTGTGTATTCGTTACTTTATCCACTGCTGTGACAAAGTCTCTAACGATAGCATGCTATGAGAGGGATTAGAATTATATTGGCTCACAGTTAGATAGCACCATCCATCAACCCGAGGAAAGGGTGTGAGCCATTGCTCACATCTGGGTGTATCCGGCCCCCAGATCATATGAATTCTGGATGCTCAGTCCAGTTACTACCCTTTCCCCCTGGGCTTTTCTTATTCAGTTAAAATCCCAGCCCACAGTACAGCACCATCCACATTCAGAGTAGATCTCTCTTCTTCAGCTAAATGTCCCTGGAGATGTCTTCAGAGACACCTGCAGAAGTCTGAATCTGGTCAAACTGACAATGAAGATTACCCATTCCCAAAAGGGAATGGTCCTCTGGAACCTTATTATTTGGATTTGAATAATGCCTTGGCAAGTTACTAATCACATGGACTTGGTAACAGCACTACTTTTTTTGTTTGTGTTTCTTTGAGGATGAACCAGGGACATGCAGACAGTTGTAAGGAGTAAATAAAACAACAAATAAGACCATCATTGATATGGAACTAATGTTTCATACATGTTAGCTAGTCAAACCAATCTTCCCAGGACCGGTTTTCCTTGGTGGTCCTGCATGGAATGAGAGAAGACATACTGGGCCAAGAGAAAGGAGTAAGAAAGCAGGTATGAGATGATGGAATGACCCCAGGATCATCTGGGGATAGCTCTGGGAGAAAGCATGACTTGGTCCAAATATATTAATGACTCTTAAATGACACATTACTGCCAGAATGTCAGAATGGACCATGGCCCCAACCCAGCACGTAATCCAGAAATGGACCTGCTTATAGAAATTTAGTCCAATTGGAACTGGTGATTTTTTTTTTACATAGCAATGGTAACAAAGAGATGTGGGTAACACCTTCACAAAGAACAGCTAGATGATCTCTAGATCAATTTCTCTGCCTGCTGCCAGTCTGAATTCGGACTGCATGAATAGTGCTTTGGCAATAATGTCCTGTCTGACAGTGGTGCCCACAGTTTCTCCCTGCATCAAGCTTCACTTCATAACATAATAACTCTGACAAGGTTGCTTTCCCGAAGAAAGATCTAGGGTGTAAAAACTTGACTAGAGATGTGATATGCCATTCAAGACTTTTTAGAATTTGGTCCCAACCCTTCCTTCCATCATCTTCACATTATAAAATTATTTATTATTAAGCTATGGATCAAAAATCTAAATCCTTAAGTGACAATTTATGAGATATTCATTGCCTGTTTGAGCTCTCACCACATTATTCCATTAGATAGCAAGGTTTAAAAATGTATATCACATTTAATAAATCAGAAAGCAGGAGAGTTCCAGACGGATTAAGTAATCTGCTCAGAATTTGAACAGTAAGTTGGACATATTTTGCTGCTTGTGTGTCCTTTCATTGCTTTGGCTCATTCTCTTATCTCCACAATTTACTCCAAAGAGTGCCATTTTCTGGGGAACAAGCTTTGCAACTTGGAAGGCTTAACACTGAGGCCACAAAAAAGACTTGGTCTTTAGGCTGAGTCTGCTCAGATGTGTTTTATTTGGTAGCTTATTTAGTGTCTTAAAAATCAGATTTCATAGACGATTCTCAATTCTGGCTTTCCATGAAAGATCTGAAGGTCTGGCAACATGGCTCACATTCCCACATAAGCAACATCAGCTCCAGCTGAGTGGAAGCCTGCCTTTTGGCCAGGCAGGGAGCTTGAGTTTTCCCCAGCTGTTACCACTTCATAGTGCCGGCTGCCTGCTTCTCTTTACTCATTTATGCTACATGCATGGCCCTACTCAGCATCTGAGTTTGCAGCCCGTGGCTTAAAGAAACACACACACATATACACTTACATACACTCTCACATACGCACACGAAGAGTAACCTATCTACATTTTAAAGATAAGATGAAGCATTTTAAAATTATTTCTTTTAATTTTGAAATTACAATATAATTATATCATTTCTCTCTTCCCCGACTCACCTCTAAACTCTTCAAGGTACCCCCTCTCTGTTCTCTTTCAAATTCATGGCCTCCTTTTTCATTAATTCTGTTATATACATATGTGTATACACAGGTAAACCTAAATACATAAATACAGCCTGCTTAGTTTGTATAATTTACTCATATATATGTTTTCAGGCCTGACCAGAGGATGCATTTTAATTGAAGATATGAAATTTTAGGCATATCTTTTTACTATGTTAAGATTTGAATTCTCAAGGAGAGAGCTGATATGGTCCTGGAATATTTTCTCATTTTTGACAACAGAGCAATTTGACCCAGAACTTTTAGCGATGGTCCTTTTGGATAAAAATCTTTGCAGGGCCGTTTAATTAGGAATTGACAGGGTGATTAACTTATAATTCAGAAAAATAAGTGTGGAAGAGAGAAGTGCAGGTCACTCTCTGGTGGCGCTGGGCTGCGAGGACAGCACTGTTGGCAAGTGATGGCGTCCTTCTCACAGCTTGTCTCCTTCTTCTTAATTGGATCCTTTGTTTTCTAATTGGATAGGGTGAACCATCACAAGGCTTTCAATTACGAGCTGTGGCATGATGATCCTGTCATATGGCACATGCTAAGTACAGCCAGACTCAGAACATGTAAGATGGAAGAGCCACCTTTTCCATGAAGAAAGAGGCAATCTCTGACAATCTGGGTGGGGAAAGCCTGAAGTGGGTGTTCTAACTGACTTGATTTTTCCAGAGAGACACGTGCAGATTTGCGTTCCTATTTGTTAGATCAGAATGTCTTATTGTTACGTAGAAATGCCTCTGAGAATACAGGATTATTATTGCACTGTTAAGAAATGTTAAAAAAATTATAGACACATGACCCATGTATTTGCAGAGCCCTAGCCCCAGTAAGAGGACAGAAGTCTTCTCAAATAGGTTTGTATCTCTTCACCTCTAGGAAATTTAGAGATTCTTTGTCCAAGTTATTCTGTGCCTCCCTCATTTTACAACCCACAGTGGGATCGCCTCTGTCTACAAGAAAAGATCTTCATGCTTTGGCCCACATTTAACCTCAGCCGCTTTCTGTAGTTCTGTCTTCCCAAATCACCAGACACATATACACCATCTCTAATTACTGACTTTCTCAGTTTTCTTTGGGGGTGTCAGACCTTCCCCAGTTCTGGTGCACACCATTCCTCATTCCTACTTGGTGTGCCTTCTGTATTTTTCCTTCTCTAACAAATCTTAGCTATCAGTCAAGATTATACAGAAGTTCCCCCAGAGTATCTCAACAGTGAAACCTTATCTGTTTTTTTTTTCCAATTACAACTTGTTTTTTAAACATCGACTACTTTAATTTGTCAGTGTTTCTGTAACTGGCGGTGTTCATCTCTCTGAGCATTTCTATGTACAGGTGTTGAACCCTGAGGTGGACATGGTTGCCCCAGTGGCCAGCACCTATGATCTTGTGCTGGATAGTAACTAACCCTTAGGCAACTGTCTTCCTTTCCTACACAGAGGAGTAATACATAATGCGTGCTTTATGTGGTGCTCATTATCATTAGTGCCTCAAACTGGGCCTGGCTCAGACCAGGTGAGTAAGAAACCCTTGCTAACTTTCCTAGTTTTGTTTTGTTGTAAGTTGTTGTTGTTTTAATGGAGAATACTGTGTCCAGTTTCATAAAATTGTTCAGTGCTTCAACCTAGCGCAGAAACTCAGCTTTAACACGGGGGGCAGTGATTCTAGACATCATGGCTAACTGAAATGTTGTGGAATATCATGACCTTTCTGTACTTTTAGAGTGAGCAAGTGAGAGCCTGTGATGGGCACTTTGGCTCAGTACCTTGGAAAGGCCTTCCTCTAGAGAGGAAACATGTTCTCTGATGCAATGCCCTTAGCAGGCAGGAACAGGACACAGCTGGGGTCTGAATCAGGCTAAATCCCATCTGATTGGAAATCAAGAAGCTGATGCTTTTGAAGATTATGAATCTGGAAGGCAGCAGAGGCAAGGGGATGTCAATCTTTGCTCAAAGCAGGTAGTGCCACTCTCTTTGGCTTTCAGTATGATTTCTCTGTAGTCGAAGCTTCCAGAATAACTTTAAAGATGGATTCGTGAAGACATAGCGTTTTCCTCCTGGAGCCTCTAACCCTGATGTTCTCTTTTCAAAAGGAGAAATAATTAAAGTCTTGGAAAAGACTTCATGAGAATGTTACAGCATTGAGGAAGACTTGAAATAAATGCCAGAAACCCATGTTTCATGTTTCTCCGTGTTTTATTGAAAGGTACAGCTTTACATGTAAGAATCTTTTTCCAGCTTAGCCATCTTGTTGCTTCACTATTACTGATAGCTTTAGATAACAGGATTCTGTTTCTTGTGACTCCTCTTGGCTTTGTGATATGATGTGTCTACATCCCACTTGTTGAAACCATGCTGAAGAATTAATTGTGCCCGCTTCACTATTCTTGGCTGTGAGCCCATGTATTGACACCTTTACTAAAATAAAGACATTCAAGAGGGACAAGCATACTGTGTCCTTCCTCAAGCTGGTGTCCTCGGGCAGCACTGTGGATGCTGGTACTTAAACATCTGACTGTCTCTTAAGGCTGTCTTTCTCATCTCTGAATGCCCGATCCACGCTACAGCATATGCCTCTGAGTTCATTATTGCTCTGAGTGTCTGCTCTTGGATCCATGTTTCACACATAGTATTTACATGCTTTATTTTTCATTTTATGATTAAATCAATAGCTAGACTTTCTTATCACACTGGATTAGCTTTATTCATTCCATTTGAGTTTATTAAAAAAGCTGTCAAACACTAGTCTACATTTTTATCAGCAGAACTCTTTCATAAAACTGCGTGAGATGTGTTCAACTAGAACATACTTTTCAAAATACAGCAATGTTTGATATATTCTAGACAGTTATCCCTTCATTTAATCAATCACAATTGAAAGTAACCATCAAATGGATAAAATAAAATGAGTCTAGTCAAGGAATCCTTAGGGCATAATAGTACAAGCATTTAAAAATAGTTCCTTTTAGCTGGAGTTACTATAACTCACCAATAAAATAGCTTTCGAAACTTATTAAAAATTCTACATAAAATAGCATAGCTGGGGAAAGGGAAGATACATAATTTGATGAAGAACCAAAGTGGAACAGCAGTTCAATCCTTGTGTAAAATAAAGATCAATCCTTTTAATTTACAAAATGGTATGTTTGTGGAACCAAAATAGTTTTTACCCACAAAGAAAGAACAGTCCAAACAAATCTCTTGAGTTGTCCTTTTGCTCTTCAGAAAAGCTACCACTCAGCATGTTGTATTTGCAAAGCTCACCCATCACCGACGATCATTGGGCTGTACACTTGAAAGATGAAATTACTCTATTTTGATTGAGAACAGAGATACCTTCATATTGCTTGTGTTCTCTTTGTGGATGCTTAGGCGTGTGGGGACATAGTTGATGCATTGATGCAAATGGAACTTGATAAGGTACACATGTACACACTCTCAAACTTATCCACAATTTCTCTGCACTCTCACATGTCTGCACATACACCAGCTCATACATGACGCCAAGGTGCAGTAGTAGAGCTATGACTTGGTGCTGTCTTATACATACTATTTAAGAGTGTGAGACATTTATGATGTATTTCTAGAATGCTAAAAGGAACAACACTCAAGGGGTTAATGTAGAACACATATAGGAAAATATTGTCATTTATTTTATTCAAATGTTTGGAACTTAAATACAAAATCATCACTAAGTTTTCACAAAATGAAGCATCTGTCGCTTGGAAAGAAAAAATATTTCAGAAATATGTTTACAGAAATGTAAAAATATTAGGCATCAAGACAGATGTGAACACACTCAGTAGCTTGTCTTGTCTGTCAGTCTTCCTTAGAGTTGAAGATCTTATCATATTCGTTCAGCATGAACTCCGCTATCTCGTTCTGGTATACCATGTGAATTGCCATGTTCCCCGACTCATTTTCAGCTCGCAGAAGGGTGGGTCCAAATACAATTCCTAAGCTTTGTGTGGACATGAGATTCTTGGAGGCTTTTGCCACTATCCTGGGGAGAAGAAAAAAAATAAAGATACCATTGGCATTTAAGGTGAAATTGTGGCTAGCTCTAGTTTTAGGAAAAAAAGAAAAAGAAAAAAGGAAGAACCGCACTGTACTATTTTATCATGAGCCCTTCCTGAACAGTATCCTGAATGGGGTCAGAACATTACCTTGTCCAGCTTTAAGTCCTCATTATAAATGGCTATTGTGGATGTTCAATAAATATGTTAAACAGCAAAATTCTTGTGGCATTAAAAAGATTCAGCCTCTGAAGTGTTTCTAATCAATGGAGAATATAGGTGACATATTCATATATTATATTAGAATCCAAAATAATAATAGAAAATAAATGCATGATTAATAATGGAAGACAGACATAAAGATTGGGATAGATTAGAATGAGGGACATGTTCCTGGCAGAAGTTAACTGAAATATGCTTTGCATAGGAGGTGTGGTCCTGAGACTTTTGGGTATATGTCAACATTCTGTTTCTCCATTCAGTTGGATGGGTTATTTTCTCATGCCTCAATAGAATGCAGAATCTCATAGCATTCCTACAGATAAAGAATCCTCCTGAGATTAGAAACGCACTTGCTCACATGAGGATTGCATAGAAAGCTGGGATACCTTCAGTACACAAAGATGTATTTAAGGAATGCCTTACATGTCACCAGAGGACTTTTCAAAGAAAACCAAATCTTCTTGCCAGATCGACATTTAAACAGGGAATGGTCTCATAGCTGATACTTCAGGAGCACGGTTTCAATGACAGTAAGGAAAGAAGAAAGCACTCGTAAGGCATGGGCAAAGAAATGCTATTGTAGATGTCTAGACAGCCTGACCCAAGGAAGTATGAGTGAGACAGTGATTTTGTTGTCCTCAGTGCTCAGTGTGGAACTTGGTCGAACTGTTTAGACCTTGACACTGTCTTACTTGGCCTATGCTGGTCTACGCAGTCCGGAGTTGGAGGAGACAGCAAACTCTTTTGCTTTCATTACTTTTCAATGGAACCCTTGAAGTTCCAAGCTCTGGCTTGTATCTGAGCACAGCCCAGGTTAATGTAACGGAGTGTTGGCAGAAAAATGTACTTGGTTTAAATTTTCCCAAGCAACCATAATCGACCATTATTTTAAGTGATTTTCTTGTGACATTTAATCCTCATAATAGCCCACAAAGCAGGTTCTATTGCTAGCTCTGTTGAGCAGGTGAAATGGTTGAGGCTCTGTGACACGGGGACTGATGTCATACAGAATTAAGGCTGGTAGTGGGCTGTGTGGTTCCAGCTCTTCCAGACACATCATCTCAGAGTGTCCGGTAACACCCTTATGCTTCATAACGGGGTCAACATTTCACTCCTCTCCGCCTTGCACAATTATTGAGTCTACAATAAGAGGCTCTTAATTTTCATCCTTCACTGGACAACTGTGGTTATCAATTTGGTTACAGCACATTTATTGTGGGCAAAATGACTGCAATTTTTTCTCTTTATTTTTTTATTTTTTGTCTTTTCGAGACAGAGTTTCTCTGTGTAGCTTTAGAGCCTGTCCTGGAAATCACTCTGTACATCTGCTGACCTCAAACTCACAGAGATCCGCCAGCCTCTGCCTCCCAAGTGCTGGGATTAAAGGCGTGCGCCACCACCAAAAATGACTGCAGTTCTGAGTGAAAATTCAAGACATTCTGCCTCACATTTTTCTTTTCTTCCTGTTTTAAGTTGAGAACATTTGTACCTGTGAGTATTGTTGGCATGACTACATTTCTGGAAGGGAGTCTCATATTTTTAGAGTTTCAGTAAGTTATCAGAGATTTCAAATTTAAAGTTTCCTTTAGGGAAAAAAAAGACTACGTCACTTTGATGCTTCCTTTTTCAAAGGCTGTAAAATGATATAAGCCTCCTCTCCCCACATCTGTTGAGTGAAACAGGCCTTAGCTCCCCACAGCATGGCAGTTTACCTCAGTTTAAGATCTTTGGAACTTCTTCTTGGCAAGTGTGCTATGAAAGTCATTAGTAAGACTTATTTTAAGGTTAAAAAAAAAGAAAAAGGTTTTTATCTTTTGCTTTTAACTGAATGCTTTTTATGATACCAACTCCAGTGACTCCAAGACATGAACAATTGCCAAAGACAAAAATGGAAAAAACAAAACAGAACAAGTAATTGAGTGCTCAGAAGGCAAAGGTTGCTGTGACTTTACCCATTGACAGCAAATGTCTCAGCTGCGGAGGTTCACCCGGCAGAGAGCAGTTTTCTTTCATTATAGGATATGGGGGAAGCAGACAGAAATCTCAGACAGAACTGACTGTGTGATGGCAAATGGCCTGGCAGTGGCATCTGGGTAGTGGCAGGTCATTAGGGATCGGAGTTTAGAGAGTCTGAAGGGGGAGGGGCAAAACGGAAACATGGTCTGTATTATATTTCTTAATTTAGACTCTGTCCTAATTTCTCTTGGACAAAGAATGTACAGGAGAGCTGGAATTCAAAATGAGTGACACCCTCAAAAAATAAGGTCAGAAGTCAAGGTATCTGCAGGATTTGGTCACTGCAAGGGCTAATCACGGTTGGCAGAAAGTGATGGGGCAGCTCATCCTGTGGCAGACCAGCTCAGTTGTCATCCCCAAAGCACAGCTAGGGGGACGTAGCCCTACAGAGGAACTAGGCTGGATTGAGGTTAGAAACTTGGCTCTTCTCCAAGAGTTACAGGTTATATGTGTGTGTGTTGGCAAAAGACCTTTTCTCAGAACCCAGGACAACATCTCTCTCATCCTAAACCCATCTTCTTCACGTCCATTCTCTAGAAATTTCCCATCTGACTTTGATAATGCTAACTGATGAGTGCTTTAAAATCATCTTGTTAATGTAAATGCTTCAGAATATCATGGCTTTATACTTTTTTTTCAACCATGTCTGGATTAGTGCAGATTACATTTTGATAGCAGTTTAAATTTGTTTCTTAAATTAATAAAATCAAGTCACTTGCTGTGCCTTCTAGAAAAGCAAGGTGCTGTTAAAGAGATAAGACAATATGGGTGTACATTATATGGCACGTGTGCTAATTACCTTATTTGCCACTATAAAATATAACCTGTTGTTGTGTATGCAGTCAACAATTTATTTTCTGAATATCAGTGAACAGTAGTTGATATGTTAGAAAAGCCAATCTTTAGATTAGAAATGATGCTGAGGTTGAGGGCCAATCTGACGTGGAAATTGCTGCTTCACGTGTCTGTAGAGACAGACACTTCTAGCAAAGAAAGCTCTGAAATTAGGGCTGCCTGACAAATGGGTTAATGCTATTGTAAGCTTTGCTGCTCAAATAAAAACCTGCCTGTTCCTACCTTGCTAGACCCCTGGATGGTTAGGTGACCACTTGGGGAGCACACAGAGAGTCAATCACAGTTTCCTAAATTTGGTTAGAATATTATGAAAAATTATTTATTTGTCACATCATAGCAGCACGTTTTCTAGTCTCCCAAGTGAGTAGATGGTAATTGCAGCCGAGGGCTTAACTACTGGTGGAGCACACACAAGAACACAGTCTAACCAAAGCAATAAAAACCCTGCATGCGCTTTGTGTAACCTCTTATCTATGGAGGACAACAAAAGCATGGTCAGCAGTTCTTCTAGTAGTTGGAGGGGAGGCCACAGCTGGCACTGCCTTCCAGAAAGCTCTCACCAAAAGTGAGTTCTGAGCAACACTGTTTTTGTCATACGCCTCATAAAAATGGCATCCGAGATAAGTTTTGAAGAAGATTGAGCTTTGTTTTCTTCTTGAAAATTTTAATGCACAGAGCTGTTATTGAGACTCCGAAAAGACCGCAGAGAAAATTGCCCTGCTCATGCTCAGCTTGTGTAGTCCTCTCTGACTTCAATGGCATGCCTGGCTTTCGTGCCTCAGTGGCACTGAGCTGTGCAGTCAGGGAGACCCTGGCCTAGTGTACTCTGCTAAGGGCCTGTCTGCGGTTACTGGGTGTGATGCGCCTGTGTTTCTCTGGGTCTGCCGTCTCTGCTACCAGCCCGGAGAGTTCTCCTCTTTAGGTGGACACATTCCATCATTCTTAAAGTCCATGGCAGTGTTGTGAATTCTGAGCTGCAATTTAACCTGTCTCCAGATAAAAGGCTGAAAGACACACACCCTTCATCACAAAACAAAGGCAAAAATGGCAGAGAACAAATATGAGTGAGAAATTGAAGAGTGAGGATATGTCTGAGAGAGTATAATATACTCTGAATTGGTGGATGATTGGGAAGTTATGAAAATCACTTAGCTCTTCTATTGGTATTTGGAAAGTCCCTTGATAGGTGTTTATTTGCTATTAATTTATTCCCAAGAAACCCTAATAGCAAAGATACCTGATTTTCAGCAGCATGAAGAACTCAAAATTAAGCTCCCGCCAATGGCTGACTACCAGGCTTTAGCTCTTCATTGAAAAAGACTAAAGAGACACTTCTTTGTCTAACAGAGTCTAACGAAGACTTAACTATGATTTTATAACTGTGTTCTGCAATAGCAATTGATACCTGTTCATTGTAGTAGCAACGCTTGTAACACTAGGTTAAATCCAAGTTTGTACAGTCTTAAATGGGTCAGATTTTTTTCCACACGGTCAGAAGAGTGATACCTTATAGCAATATAGGGAGAAAAAATCTGACTCCCACTCCCTATCAGGTGCCAAAGGAAGAGTGACAGTGAGACCCATCGATTTCGGATGATTAAAAATGCAATCTGCACTACAACACTACAGATGTTGCACCCCAGGCCAGAACAAAAATCAAAAACAAAACAAAACCAAAAAACCAAAAACCACCAACCAATCAAACAAAACCCAGAAAAGCCTTATGCTTGGTATGTTTTTTCAAACATGAGCAGAATTTGAACTAACTGAAAGAAATTTCTTGGTTGTGTACAATCACAGCCAAATGACTCAAGGAAAGGGAGATTTGGTATCAAACTAAAAGCTGATATGGAATCAAGAAAAGCAACATATTTAATAGCAGCACATGTTCAAGCAGCTAGCTGATAGGTGGGTGCAGCCTTTTTTAAATTGTAATTTATTTATTGTGTGTGTGCGTGCGTGTGTGTATCTGAGTGGGACAAGAACCTCCAGAAGTTGGTTCTCTGCTTCAGACATATTAGTCTTGAGGATCAAACTCAGATTATCAGGCATGGCCTCAAGTGCCTTTAGCAACCGAGTCATCTCACCAGCCTGCAAACTTCCTTTTAAGTTTGTTTTTTGCTGTTACCATGGTAATGTACACAGAAAGCCAGTAACTGCCCATAGGACAAGTTTTCAGTTCTGGGGGTGCATTGCAGCGTTACTCTCCCTGTCTGAGGAGCTTCTAGAGGGTGTTACTGGATTGGGGAAGAGTGTGGTGACAAATGTGTCCCGCCAAGTCACACACCTGGCATGCAAAACACATCTCAGCCAGCGCGTGCGAAATGTTAGCCGTCATTTTGACCACTTAGTAAAGAGAGACTGTTACAAATAGAATCAGTCTTCAATATGCTCAACTTATGTTTCTTATGTGTTGTGACTATTTGAGAGGATACGTGCTAACCATATGCTTGCCTTCCCTCCGTTTGCACAAACTATTCTGCTGTCTCCTCTGGCCTTTTATAAGATTGGGGAATTTGCAAAACTCGCACCTTCTCTCTTAAAGTTATGGCATATGTCAAAAGAATGCTCAACTCTACTAAAGGCAGGAGCACACTTACAGAGCATTTTGCCTTTAGCATCAGCGTGTTTCAGAGTGATCATTCACATCTGATTCAGCCATTGTCACATGCCAATCTGGAAATCAATTGGCTTGAACTAATTGTAGTCTTCAATTTTGTATCTAGATGCTATATCATTATTAGTTTCCAAAAATCAGCTCCTGGCTAGCATCTCAAGTGGGAGTTATTGCCATATTCTGACAGTTTTGCTTTTAAATAATCTTTAAGACCATGCATATATAATTTTTAAAAATACATTATAGGAAAAAACCCAATATGGCAATTGCCTATTGATAGGTAACACAGCCTGCTCTTTAAAATTTATTGAGCTACTTTGCATTAATTTCAATAGAGAAGATTGAAACACTTTCAATTATCCACTTGTCTCATATCTTTATTGATCAGATATTATAGATATAGACTAAAGCACCTTTAGAATAATATTCAAATTGTTTAATAGGATATAGGGAATGAGAATTTAAAAATGAATAGCTGTGGGCTTCAACTAATGACTTATTTCTAGTTATGCATTTTGTAAGGTATCAACAAAGATGAATAAAATGGGCCGCCAGAGCCACAGCCCTGCTGTTCTAAATACCAGAAGGGAATACTATTGGTACCATTGCTGGATGATTTCAAGTGCTAATCATTGTGTTTCAGGTACACCAGTGCTCGCCAAACGTATTTGAAAATAAACTTTTCCTTTAGTTATAAAGGAAGGAGTTTGACTGGAGAAAATGTGACATTTTTATGAGTCTAATTCTTTTGTGTGTACGTGTATGGAGGCACACAGGTCTGTGAGCGAGGAGAGTAACATGTGTGCTGCAGCATGTAGGCAGGGGTTGATCCTCATCTTCCACCTTATGTGAGAAAGGGAATATGGCTTTTGCTTTGTTGAATTCAAAGCTAGTTGGCCTGTGAGTATCTGGGCACCCTGTCTCTGCCTTCCATCTTGCCATAGGAGCATTGAGGTTCTAGATAGGCACAGTTACACCTGGCTTTATGTGGGTACTGGGAATTTGAGCTCCTTATATTTGTTTACCCATGGATCTACCTCACCAGTCCGTAATTTAAAAAGTGCATTCCTTAATAATCGTCTATGCACCGGGTGCTATTCTGAATGTTGAGATAGTTTCAGCAAGCAAAACAGAATCCTTACCCAGTAGGAACTCCCAGAGCCAGTCTCCCTTATCCACAGCTTTTGTATTTGGGGATCTAACCAACCTCAGATGGGAAACATTTGAGAAAAATTGCATTTGTGTTGAAAGACTATCGAGTTTTTCCTTTACATCTACCCTAAACAATGTGGTGTAACAACTCTTTCCATAGCAGACACATTATATTTGGTATTATAAATAAGACCTCGGCATTCAGAGGCTGGTGTCTGCAGGGTGTGCCAAACCCATCCTCTAAGGAGACTGAGGAGTGACTGGAATCTTGAGGGGGTGGGGTAGACAGCCAAGCCCACACTACTCAATAGATAATGCGATTTCAATCATGACATAGTTTACAAGGAAACTAAGAAAGGCAGGGGTAGTTCTTCTACTGACCCCAAGCACTTAAAAAAATCCCAGTGACCTAGAATCTCTCCTCTGAGATTCGCTCTTACATGGCATAGGCCGGATCTGGCTGCCGCCATTTTCAAATAGTACTCCTAAGTTCAAGGAGCAGAGTAGTGTTGTGGAGCATGTTACATATTAGTTGACAGGATGCTCCAAAAACAAAAAATCCCTGTCCCCTTGGGATGGAGGAATGAGTCCTGTCCTGCTTAGGCACACTTATCAGGGAGGGACGATTCCTGGAAAGGCATGGCAGGTGGAGTGGTCCAGGGTGAATCTGTGTTGCCATTCTAGGAGTAGAGAAAAGTCCAGTGTGACTATGGACCAGCGAGCCAGGGTGTGGAGGTGGAGGTACTCCTCAGGGACTTGCAGGACCTTAGTAAAGGTTAGGGATTCAATTTGAAGGGCATTGGGGAGTCTGTTTTCGGGTTTTGGAAAAAAAAAAGCAATGTCAGTATGTAGAGGATGTAAATGAATGCATAGCGTAATTGCTGTATGTATTGGAGGAAATACTCTTTCTACAGTTCTGAATTCAGCATTTCTCATGCCTAACATGAACAATCGCTCTGTCTCAGATGTGTAAGGTGTATTGTTTTGTCATTACCTTATATGGGAAAACGGGCATGCACTAAGGATTTAGTAGTACACATAAAATTAGTGAACAACAACAAAATTTTACCACATAGTCTGTTGTCAAATTTTGCAGCATTTCCTTAGGTAGTGGTTTTCATTCTGACCAGGCTAATCCACCCGTCCCTTGCCAGCCTGCCACTGGAGGCTCTTGGCACTCTCTGCAGAAAGCACCATGGTTGGGCAAGTTGGGGAACTACTCTTCGCCTGTAGCCTTCAGTGGGTACGGGTAAATGGTCTGTATTAACCTCCACAAACACTGAACGGTCTCCTATCACGTCATCTGGCTGAAGAACATAGTGTTTGTGGTGGTGGGAAGTCCTGCCCTTAGTGGGAGGGTTGCCATGGATCTCACCTTATTGTTCACAGGAGCCACTTGGAAAGGCGTACGGAACACGAAACACCCTGAGATCATCTCTCAGGAATCTGATGCAAGAAGTTGGGGGAGACACTTGGCAAACAAGAGTCCCTCACACGTTCTCAGGTGGGATAAGTCTTTGTCTGAGAACAAGCACTGATTTTTCAACCAACATGGTAACATGTAGGAGGGCCTTGCTATCATCGTTATTATCTGGTATATTCTTTACAGTGTAATCACTGGAGATGAAAAATCGCTAGCTATTATATATTATTCTTTAAACTTTAGATCCTTTAGTATAAGCACTGGAAAAGAAATCAACAAATGCAAATAAATAGAGTTGTATATTTTCTCTTGTGAATATTTTTTGCCATCTTTTCTATTGAGAGCACATAATTTTGTGCTTGTTTATTTAGTCCATTTGTTTATTTCTATAAAAACTACTGTACAATCCTTAAAGATGTGCTAATAAAAAGTACCTAGGGTAACAAGCAAAGTCTCTCATGTTTCCTAATGAAATGCTTTCATTGTGGTTATTAAGTCACTGGTGTGACTTCGAGATAGTTTTCTACTTACCCATTGATCTACCTACCATTATATATGATAATATGTATTCATATGCTACCTGTATAAAATATATAATATGCAGCACATTTTTTTTTTTTTGAGACAGGATCTCTCTGTAGCTTTGGAGCCTGTCCTGGAACTAGTTCTTGTAGACCAGTCTGACGTTGAACTCACAGAGATCCACCCGCCTCTGCCTCCTTAGTGCTGGGATTAAAGGTGTGTGCCACCACTGCCCAGCAATGCAGCCATATTTTAAAAAAAGAATGAAAGAGTATCACAGAAAATTTTCTAAAATTTGCTCTTCCACTCTTTTACTCTATGTATCCAATGGGTATCTTTCCAACTCGCCACTCATAAAATACCGTATTCTTTAAAAACGGTCATTTCATTTTACAGCATGGAAAAACTTAAGTTCTTTAAGCATTCACCAGTTGGTGGCTAACAAACTGCTCCTTCATTTTCTTTTCTGTGCAGACATCTGAGATCTTAGGGACTTCAAAGATAACACTTTCACCATTTTTTATCACAAATAGAGCTCCTGATTTTTTGTTTCTTAATTTTACTTTCTCTTATGTTTCTATAGACACATATGGTAGTAGTCCCTCTGCAATTTATACCATCATTGTCATTATCACAAAATTCAGCCATATAAAGACAGCAAATAGAGCTTTTCCAGTCTTCTCTTAGTAAAAAGAAAAAAAAGGTGATATCAATTTTTATTCTTTATCATGCTCCCTGGTTTATCTTATCTAGTTTAGTTTGGAAATGTGATCACGATATAAATTTATCCTTTCCCCAATGCCAGCTAATTATTTAATAATCCACTTGTTACCAAACGATTAGTGACATGATATTTTTTGGTAGTTCGTTATACTCACAGCCACACATACCTGCATATCTAGTTCTTTTGCCACCTAACTGTGTATTTGGAGCCAGGACCTGACTATTTACAACCTTGTAATGTCAGTAGGCTTGTTCCTCCTCCCATCTTTCTGTTCTTCATAACTGACAGAAAAGCTTTCCGATGAACTTCAGGTGGAGGAAATGAGCTAAAGTGAGACTGAGTACTTCGACCGAAGCCACTGAGGAGAGAGCAGTAGCGCCGTGGGATACAGACACTCGCTTTGCTTAGGACTAAGATCCAGCATTTTGAGTTTGAAATCAGAGCTCTTCCCAACAGCGAGGCCTGAAGAAGACTTGGGGAAGAGTTGCAGTCAGCTGAAGTGAGTTGCGGCTAACAAGATATCCTGGGAGACATATTTACATTTTTCAGAATCTCCTAATTCACATTCAAGGCTGAAACTACACAAAAGAGAAGGGCAAGAAGACAGAAGAAAAACAGAACTAGTTGATAGCACGAGTTCTAATCGATCTTAATAATAAAAACCTGGAATCAGATATTAGGGGCTGAAAGCTAAAGATCAGAGAAGCAGAGCAGCAGCCTCTAGCTCTCACCTCTACCAATCCTCAGATCAAATGGGGTGTCCTGTCTCTACAAGTCCTCACACTGAATGTTGTCTCTACAAAACCTCAGACCGAATCCTGAGCTGTCTCCTCCCTCCTTATAATCCTCTCTATGCCCAGACATATTAATTCCTGTCTCCACCTCCCTAGTGCTGGGAATAAAGGTGTGAGCCAACACTGCTTGGCTCTGTTTCTCTTTTAGACTGATTCAATCTTGTATAGCCTAGGGTGGCCTTGAACTCACAAAGATCTGTCTGCCTCTCTCTCCTGAGTGCTTGGATTAAAGGTGTGTGCCAGCACTGCCTGACTTCTATGGCTACCTAGTATGGCTAGCTCTGTACTCTGATCTTCAGGCAAGCTTTATTTGTTAGAGCACAACAAAATATCAACACACATGTATGAATGATTTTCTCTCTTGTGTCACGGTTTTCTTACCACAATGGAAACACACTGCTGGTGGAATGACAGAGAATTTCAGTTCTGCTTTCATTAAAGTATCTTCCCTCAGACTTTAGGATAGTTTTAGTCATCTATAGTGGGTCTCTCAAGAGTAACATAAGTTTGCTCTGCTACCTAAGAACTGATAATTTGAAGATCCCACTTGCAGTTAGAAGAAACATCTAGAAAATGTATCATACGTTTGGAGTATTTTTAGGAAGCAAACATTCATAAGAGTCCTATAATTCTCTACCTGGGTTTTCCAAATGAACCTGTTGAAATGCTAGTATGTGCTAGTCACATCTTATATGAACTATCAAGTGTTGTACATGGCTCTGCATTAATTAAGACCACAGAATAATGCACCTAATTAAAAGAAATTAGTGCAAAACATGGGTCTTAAATATTTACTCTGTGTTGTTTGAAAAGCCTAGGAGGAATGTTACCAGTGTGTACTCAGAACTCGTTAATCTCTGTTTTTTCCTTATTATATAAGTGAAGGGAGTGTCAATTCCCACTGAGGACATCCTCACAAAGTCTTTGGCAGTCTCTGTTTGGCAGGGATATCTTCTTGTTTCAAATGTCCTTGGAGTAGCTGATTATCAGTTGCAATTTGAGGATCATTATTCTATTGTCCATATTTTACTTTATTTTCTTAGTAAAAGTATTTTTTATTTTTTTTAAAAAAAATCTTATTTTGCATACCAGACTCAGTTCCCTCCCTCTCCCATCCTCCTGCTCCCTCCACTTTCTCCCCACCCTATCACCCATCCACTCCTAAGAGAGGGTGAGGCCTCCTATGTGGAGTCAACAAAGTCTGTCACATCACTTAAGGCAGGACCAAGGCCCTGCCTGCTGTATCTAGGCTGAGCAAGGTATTCTCCATAGGGAATGGGTTCCAAAGAGCCAGTTCAGAGGAATCTCAATGGCCAAAAGACACTTAAGGAATTGCTCAGCATCCTTAGCCATCAGGGAAATGCCAATCAAAACAACTCTTAGATACCATCTTACACCTGGGAGAATGGTTCAGATCAAAAACACTAATGAAAACTTACGCTGGAGAGGAAGTGGAGTAAGAGAAATGCTCCTCCATTGCTGGTAGGAGTGCAAACTTGTACAGCCACTTTGGAAATCAGTATGGAGGTTTCTCAGAAAATTGTGAACCAATCTACCTTAAGACCCAGTAATACTACTCTTAAACGTATACACAAAGGAAGCACACTCATACTACAAGGACATTTGCTCAACTGTGTTCATAGCAGCGCTATTTGTAAAATCCAAAACCTGAAAAAAATCCTAGATACCACTAAACTGAAGAATGGATAAAGAAAATGTGGCCCATTTACACAATGAGTACTACTCAGTAAGAGTACTTACTCTTTCAGCTAAGAAAACAATGACATCTTTAAATTTGCAGGCAAATGAATGGAACTGGATAAAACCATCCTGAGTGAGGTAACCCAGACACAGAAAGACAAACACAGTATGTACTCCCTCATAAGTGGATATTAGACTTAAAGCAAAGGATAACCAGTCCACAGCCCCAGAGAGGTCAGGAAACAAGAAGAACCCTAAGAGAGAGACACATGAATCCCCCTGGGAAGGGTAAGTAGAAAGTAAGTCTTTTAATTCTTTCCATAGTGACTGAACTTTAACAGGAGCCTGTAAGCCATCATGTAATCAGGGTGGCTCTAAAATAATGCACTCCTAAAAGGAAGGACATAGGACAGAAGCTGAAGGTGTTTGGCTGGAAACACAGCACACTGAGGGAAGCTACGATGTTGTGAAAGCAAGCAGCCATTGTATGGAAGGAAGAGGGAATGAGTTTTCTTTGTATGAAGAATTAGTGCTGTGAAAATAGAAATGGCGATTTCAAAGCCGTCATAGATTCTTATCACCATGGAAAATGCAGACAAGTCAAAATAAGAAAATAAAAATCAAAATTCTAACCACTTAGAGTTTTACCTCTATTAATATCTGGTTTAGACTTCCCTTATAAATACTGGAAAGGTACTGGGAGCATTCATCAGTATTATTCAATATTTTATGCATAAAAAGGCCCACATTCCCCATCAAGAGAAATATTCAGCAGGGCATTTGAGATTCCTTATAGTAGATGGCAGATTTGGTGACCTTTGAAGAATGATTTGTGCTGCTGTATTAATGCCCAAAGATTAGACATTCTGGGAAAGTTGAAGAATCATTTAAAATGAGAAGGCATAATATATACTAACTAAGATTTCTGCCCAGCATGCATTGTGCTTCTTGCCATTTTCTAGGACTCAGCAGGATACATGGCCTCAGTGGAGTGAGATACACTGGAAAAACAGAGAAAATGCTTTTGATTTTGGCAAATCATGGTATTTGAATAGCAAAGGACAGCACCTATGAGTAGCCCAATAGCTGGATAGAGAGATGAGCCAGGCTACAATGCTAGTAGGCTACAGATAGACCTTCTGAGCAGGGAAGGGAGAACGGAGACATCAGTGAGGTCTCAGGATAGTAATTGCCCTGACTCCTTCTTAGCCTACTTTCCCGGGTATGAAGGCTGCTAGAAGGTTCAAAGAATATGAGGTAAGGCACAGTCACGTTCTTTTCCTTCAGAAATGCCCAGTGTTTTAGCATGATTTTACAGTTTCCAAGTCTGTTATACCAGGCATGGAATTACTGTGCAGCATATCTAGGTGAATGTGACCCACAATAGTTTCACATTCTATTGCATCACGTGGAATCTGGAAACAGGGAGTTGGGGATGATAGCTGAAAACCAGAACAAAGTAGCACCAGCCTGCTGAGGTTGCAAAAGCCAGACACTTTTTTTTCTGCTAATCTGAAGAATGCAAATATCCTACACACCAGGATTGACCTATTTGACCTAGAGTACTTCCATAGACCAAGATTTGAGTTTGGATCACAGGAATAGGTACACAATGAGCATTTATTGAAATACTATAGAAAGAGATGCCCTCCCTGTGCATAGCCCTCCAGAATGAAAGCAAATCCAGAAAAATCTGGAAGGCAATCATAATTCACTTAGAAGACTGGGATCCGGAATAAAAGTTAGACTCAATTAGAGCACAATCATTATATTATTAAACAACCAAGTTTCCTACCTACTCTGGGAAAATAAGAGCATAGAAGTAGAAATAGAAATAGCTATTTTTAATAAAGACTTAGGTATTTGTATTTTATGTTCTGTGAGAGTGCCTGTATGTATGTATGCACACTTCATGCATGCCTGGTGCTGTGGAGGCCAAAATAGGGTGCTGGATCCCTGGAACTGGAGTTATAGGCAGTTGTGAGCCACCATATGGATGCTTGGAATTGTACCTCTATGAGAACAGCAAGTGTTCTTAACCACTGAGCATTCTCTCTAGCCTCAAGAGCTAGTATATTTTTTGACCTTGTTAAGAGGTTGGGATTACACTGAATGGGACTTTATAGTTTGCAAGTCGGTTCAACTTCTTTCTCTGTTTAGTCCTGCTGCTATATCCTTTCTTCCTCAACAATTATACCTTGCATATCATACACTCCTTCTGGGGACCATAGCCCATGATTTCTAATTCCAGGAGTAGTGTAAGAAGGCTAACAATATAATTAAGGTTGGAGCTTGCTCATCTGCTATATGTTTGGTGACAATGAGTCAGGCAGTGGTGGCAGGTACAGCACAGATATGTCCTTGGGCAAGATAACAGCCCAATTGCTAAAACTCTTACAACTGGTGAGTCGCGGTATTGTATCTGTGGAGAACGGCTTGTTTAATACATGAGCATTTACAAATAATAGTTGGGGATTCCTGGTAACTAAGAAGTGTCAGTGAAAGTCGATCAAACATTGTTCATAAGTAAAGAGTTGAAAAGACCCTGATGGAATAGGGATAGAGTGATGGGGCTTAATTACAAGAAGCCAGGTAGCTGTAATCTTAGCAACATGCAATAGAGCCTGAGGGGCAGGCAAGGCAACCTGATTTACGGGGAGTCATGAAGATGAGTAATAGAACATGGCATTCTCAGGAGCAAGATAAATAGCGAGCTAATAAAGATGCCCTTCTCCGTGTTAGAGCAATACATCTAATCAGTGGATTTTAGCTACTTCTTGGCCCCTGGGCTTCTTTAGTCCAGGGACCAGAAGCCAAGGCTAAGAGTTGTCATCTCGTTAATAACAATAAGATGCTATTGACTCAGATTAAGTAAAGAGGCAGAGCCGTTATTGCAGCCGGGACAGGGATAATATGTGTGGCACCTACATGGAACTTCCAAGGTTCGTGTTGTTTAGGCATAGTTAATGTCTGAGGTAGAAATCCTAAGGTGAACAGGAATTTGGACTTGCTATGAATGAAGGAGTGGGTCACCACACTGGGATTGAAGGAGGCCATAGATGAAGGAGAAAAGGAACCCAGGGTGCGTAGCGGAGGGTTGAGGTGATGGCTTGAGCTCGGGCTTGGTTTCAGCCTTCTAAATCTTTCATTGGAAATATTTCCTCAGGAAGACAGGCCCCCTGTCATCCTGGGGCAAGTCTTTATCAAATACACGTGAAGAATGGGTTGGCATAGGGCAGCAGGTGAACTCTGAGTGGCCTGTGATACGCTGACTTCTCTGTTCGTCCCTACTCTCAGAAGCAGGTTTGTCTCCAAGCAGTGGTCCTCAACCTTCCTAATGCCGCAGCCCTTTAATCCAGTTCCTCATGTTGTGGTGACCCCCAACCACAAAATTCTTTCGTTGCTACTTCATAACTATAATTTTGCTACTGTTATGAATTGTAGCGTAAATGTCTGATATGTGGGATATCTGATATGTGACTTCTGCAAAGAGGTTGTTCAACCCCCAAAGGGGTCATGACCTACAGGGTGAGAAGTGCTGGCCTTCAAGGAAGGCTCAGCTACCAGTACTCTGCCATCAGACAGATTCAGCTATCAGCTCTGCAAGGTTTCCCTAAACTGAGGAGAGGCACTTCAGCCCAAAAGATTATTGGAAGTGCCTTTGATCAGTAAATGAAGGCAACGAGAGTATAAAAGCCAAGCTCTTTTGAATAAGGCAAGGGCTGCAGTGGCCCAAAGGCTCCAGAACCTTTACAGGTTGTCTGGGCTTTGCTGAGCCCATGTCACAGACTGCGTTTTCGTTCTTCCCCACCCTCTTTTCATTAGTAGCAATAGGCAGATATCACCATGTCAAACCCTTCTTGTGATAGTCACCATGAGCTGTATGGAATCAGAGATATTCCAATAGAAAGGAAACTTGTAAAAGAAAAGACTTGAACTTTGGTAAATCATCCACTTCCACACTGAACTCACATTTTATGATCAGCAAAAATGGCGCAATTATTATATCCATAAAGAATTTATGTTTTGCAAACTCGTTCACTACAGACAACATATTGTCCATCTGGCTTGTTTGTTAGCATCGTCTACGGACAACTCAAAAGTATGTCAATGTCTGGGGCTCGCCCACAACAACCCTGTTACAATGGTCTGCAGTAGGCTGATGTGTTTCAAAAGCTCATAGTGTGACTGCCTTGTGCCTGGTGCTGGGGGGTGGGGATAATCACTGCTGTGGGAAAAGCGATAATATAATCAGGATGCCGAATCCACAGTCCTTGTTCTCCAAGTGCTAAGCATGTGAGAGAAACATTTTAGCAGTTCTCTGAGCCTCAGTAAGAAGGTAATGGCAAACGTGACACTATGGAAATTTTGCAAGTTAAAATCTAAACCTGTGTGAAAACCTTTGGAAATTAATAGAAATGTCGTTCTCATCGCATGTGTTTTCTGTGGTTCTGTGGACCGTGGCTTTGTAGGAGGGAAAGGGAGAGAAGGTTGCACTAAGAGCTTTGACATAGGAAACGGATTTAGTTACAGACTTTGCAGTGCTTAAAAGTCCTCCCAGGAAAGCTCACATGTAGCCTCTTGGCTCATGTGCTTTTTGATTAAATGAACTGCCCAAAAGTTATGCAGCTGATGAAGGGGAAAGCAGGCTGAAGTCCGAACATTCCTCTTGTTTTGTGCTATTATTCCTGTTGTTTTTATTTGTTCTCAGAGTTATTATCTTAGTCTTGCCCATTAGTCATAAAATACAATAGGGATAAAATGGATTTTTAATTTTAAAACATGTTGCAATTATAATGTTGCTGCGATTATTAAATGTTAAAATAATGACTCCCATCCCGTTAGAGTTAAACCATTTGATTTGTGCCCTTTCAGTGAGGGTGAAACCTTGTAGGCAGCATAAGCTACGTTTAAGATTAC
Organism: Ondatra zibethicus; assembly: GCA_004026605.1. NCBI lineage: Eukaryota > Metazoa > Chordata > Mammalia > Rodentia > Cricetidae > Ondatra > Ondatra zibethicus. The sequence goes on along the minus strand of PVIU01000173.1, from coordinate 256,517 downwards.
ATGAACCAAGCGTAAATTAAACAACATGACACGGAGGCTGAAATAATGTAAGCAGCTCCAAGTGAAGCCTGTGAGTGAGTTCAGAATAGTACAGCTCCCTGCTCCCTGCTGTTCCCCTGTCGTGAACATACTCACTGAAGCTGAGATCATGATGGAGGAGAACGGAGTGGGGGGACAGGAGGACACACAAAGCCATGGAGAGCATCATTCATATGTCTCTTATGGCCGGGAACACTTTCATACTTATTGGAAGATATGACCTATAAGCGTTCCTTGCTTGCCAAAGGACAAATATTCTAGAAGCCGAGCGTTCACCAGAAGCCTTGTCTGTCCCGTCTGCCCCTCGATGGGAGGCCGCTGCAGGGAGAGTGTGCAGGGCACTTGAACAAATGTACTGCTGGCTTCCCATTTCCAGACTTCAGGGGAAGCTCTCTTGACAGCTCCCTGATTTCTTTAACACAGCAAATCTTTAATCAGCCTAGATATGTTAAAATGTGATTTTTACAGTGAGTTGACCTGAGTGGAGTACTTGAGTTGAAATGTGTATTTTTCCCCCCTCAAAAGCTGACTTGTGGGGAAGGAAAAAAATATCAGATATTCAATGATATACTTTGCCTTAGTGACAAGATGTTTTGGAGGAAGTCATCCAAGCTTGAAATAAAATCTTTATTGAAAGTAATTCTACATTCATGGCAGTCAGATACATTGTCGGATTAGAGCAGATGTCCCAGGGGGAAACTGCGGTATATGCACCAGGCAGGCTTGATTATTTGGATCTCCTGTCAGTTCTGAACTTTCTGACAATGGCTGAAGCATTCGCGACGGCTGCAACTTTGTTTTCATCTTTAGTTTGAGAGAAAGTTAATATACTTTACCTTAACTAGGCCAAATGTACTGGAAAATAACCCGGTAATAAGATATGCCCCACCCACCGAATAGTATCTGTGTGGAGGGACCATTTAGCTGTGCATTTTAAGGAAAACAAACACGGCAGCCAATGACTAAGAGACGTGATTATTTTTTCTGCCTGAGCTTTAAGCTCTCTTTAGCAAAGCCCCCTATGTGCTGCTTTACAAACACCATGTGCACAGAGTCAGGGGACACAAATGGCTTTCACTGGAAGGTGCCTCCAAATGGCAGAACAGCCTTTATTTTTCCTATTAGAATAAGTCAGATATAAATATTATTTGGTGTCCCAAAAATGGCACAGGTGTGCCAGGTAACATTTATTTCTACTTAGAAACACATAACAGCCTATATGTCTCTTTTGAAAATGTTAGAGAATTGCACATTGTTATTGGATATAATTGACACTAAAAGACAGAAAATACACATAACTTTAGAATAAAAGTTATGTTGTGATTTGTTTTTGAAGCTGACACCTTGTTGTGGTTGAAGAAGGCAGGAAAAAGACACACCCACAATGGGTGATTAAGAGTAATCACAACCATTTGAAAATTCACAGCTTAGTTTAGTAGCTCTCCTTGCTCAATATATGTTATAAAACTATCTTCTCCCTTGTCACCAGTGAACAGAAAAAGGGGAGTGAATTTGGTTTCAAATCGACTTAAATTTAAGAACAGAAATAATAAGTTTACATGGTGTGGTGGAACGTCACAGAATAGCCCACCAGATCAAGAAGTCTTGCCACGAAACAAACGCACGCTCTGAGAACATAGTTCCCACTTGAGCAACGCACTGATTACATAAGTTAAAATTTGTTTGAAAACTTGTTTTTAAATTAACAAGGATCATAAATATCCTCCACTAGGTGAGGAGATAAACAAATACAGCATGCTGATGTCATAGACTACAATTCAGTGGCAAAAAGAAATGTGTTCTGAAAGGACATAAGTGCTTGGGGAGTTTGTAATGCTTGTTGTCAAGTGAATAGACAATGATTCCAGTCCTGGATTGTTTGCTTTCTGTTGCTAAGATAAACACCAGGACCACAAAGCAGCTTCAGGAGGAAAGGGTTTATTTGTCTTACGTGGTCCAGGTCACTTTCCATCACTAGGGGAAGATAGGGCAGGAACTCATGGCAGGAAGTGTAGCAGCGAAAGTGGAGGAGTGCCTGTTCACCGTGGCTTGCTCACCTGCTTTCTTGTACACACCAGGAACACCTGCCCAGTTGGGGCACTACCCCCAGAGACCTGGGCCCTCCCACATCAGTTGTTAATTCAGAAAAAGCTCAACCATCTTGCCTTTAGGCCAGTTGGATGAAGTATTTTCTCATTTGGAATTCCCTCTTCTCATATGACTCTGGTTGTGTTAATCTGACGAAAAGCCAACCAGAACACTGACATTCTGCAAAACTCAAAATTATGGAGGAAGAAAAGATCAGTACTTAACTGGAAGTTCAGTGAAGGAAGGGAAGAACAGGTGGGCAATTGGGATAGTTTAGGGAAGTGAAACAATTCCGCACGACACCACAGTGATGCCTGGACGCCATTGTCCATGTGCTACAATCCACAGAAGGCAGAAAACAAAGAGCAAATTCTCATGTGAACTATGGACTTTAGTTAGCAATGTTTCAATATGGCTCATCAACCCATAATAGGATGCCCCTGACAGGAGAAACTTTGTCACTGTGTGGCCTCAGAAGAATGGGATTATATGGGGACACCCTGAACCAAAGGCTCAATTTCTTTGCAAAACTAAATACGTTCAGAAAAATAAACTGTATTATTTCCAAAAAAAAAAAAAAAGAAAAGAAAAAAGAAAAAGGTGGTCTTGAAGTCGATTGCTTCCATCTGGGGTCAGAGATTGCTGGCCTGCTCATCTAACTTTATATCACATCCATTTGAGTCGTTTTACTCTACATCACTGCTGCTTCAAAGGCCACATCTATGCTCCTACTCATACCCCAAACCATATTTAAGCATGCCTCTGCTAGGACATATTTAGACATCATATTCTGAACGTTTTGTTATTTGCTTTCTTGGCACTTAAACGTTCAGACTGTATTACATTGTCGTTGGCATGTTTGAGTTTGATCTCTATTCCATGCACACATGTTTTATCTTTCTCAGTGAGCTCGTTTATGTGGTGTATTACCTTCGTCTTCACCCCTAGATCGGGTGCAGGAAAAAGTTGGGGCATTCCATACCTTTCTGTTGTAATAGTGTTTGCTTTGTGTGTGGTGGTCCAGCTTTTGCTTTAGCTGTGAGCTGCTTTTGCTCTACTAGCCAGGCACTGGACTGAACCAAATATTTTTCTGGATGTAGAATAACAAAGCCAGCCACAGATAGTCCTTTTAGGTTTTCTCTTAATTCTAGATGAGAAAGGCAAGTTCAGTGAGGTAAGCTGTTCGGTTCTTGTCAGCACTTTTTACCTGCCTCTTTTGTTGTCTGTTTTTCACTCTTTCTAAAAGCAAATTACAGTGGATAACTAGAGAACATATTTTGGGTATGCAGCAATATAGGGTAACATTTAGGAAAACTTTTCGAGGGAAAAGGAGAATTTGGTACATGTTCTTCTCAACATGATTTCTTCTCAACATTTTCGTGAGTTAGTATAAAATTTCTTTCGGCTAAAGTGTCAAGCATAGAATATAGGTTTGTTTCCAAAAGCCGTGGTTGCTTATTGAAAGTGTTCAAAAATGCAAAAGAGAACTGTCTACGTTAAAAGGTGAGTGGTTATAAATCAAATGAGGATGTGCAGGAAAGAGTATTAAATGACCCATTTTAGACCTATGGGATTAAGTGATGATTCCTGAGAGCAGCTAACCCGGGACTGGGAGAAACCCAGGAATGCACAGAGGCTACCCTCATGAGTGCATGCTGCGGAAGTGGGAGACCTGCCTCCCAAGAATGCAGGAAACTTGATTTCCTTCTCCTGTCTCCATGTTTCTACCTGAATGACTACGGACGCTCAGCCTTCCTCAGCCTCAGTTTCCTCATTTACAATGTAAATTAGTTGATCTGGAAGAGTTCTTATTTCTTTGTGCTGGAGATTTGATTTCCCAACACATCTAAGCACTGTTTTTTGATCCTGACTTGAAGTCTGACAAGCTTAGAAATACACTGAAGGCATTATCGCCAATTACAGAATAGATTGAACCTGGAACGTGAGGTATTGTAATAGTGTCTTGCATATATGTAGACAATTTAAATGTTTGTTTATGTATAAGTCACTATATTGAGTAAGATATGTGTCTGTTTATTAAAACGAAGGATGAAACAGAAAGGCAGACTTTATGGATTTAAAGAGAATATCAGCCAGGCGCCTCCTGTTGTCTTGGAAACTGTTTTTTTTTTTTTTTTTTTTGGTTTTTTTTTCAGAGTGCTTGGGAATGAATGGTGACTTTGGAGAAACTGACCTGCTCTGGCAGGGCCTGACCCACAGGTGTGCATCATCTGCCTCAGGGTGACTGCTTGTTCTCTGGGTAAGGACTCTGTGGTTGAAGCCACTGAGTGGAAGGAACGTATGATCAACCAATAATGTCTACATGGGCTTGGAAATGGAAAATGGTGGCCTATGTGCTAGGGGCATGCCATTCATTGCAAAAGCAATTTCAAAAGGAGACACAATATATCTACAGAAGCAATTAGTGCTGTTGTATCTCCCAAATGGTCAAGAATTTGGGATCTTGAAAGGCAAGATACCTGGGGCTGATGGGGTGGGTGGGTGTTGAATCGTGGTAACCTAACATTACCATTAACCTTCTAAGAAGAAGGAAAAATTATCGGCAGATAGAGGCATCAAAGTATGGTAATATTTAGGCAATTCCCAAAAATATATTTAAGGAATATTAGAAGCAATTTATCTACATAGATATTTGAAAGAGAATTTTAGAGTATTTATACAAATGATATATCTCATGGATCCTTTCAGGTTAGTACCTGCTTCCTTTTCATAAGACAACCTCGCAGTCTTTCAAATGTTATTTTAAAGCCCAGTTCCCAGTAGATGGACAATCCCTCCCAACAGTTTGTTTACTTGTTGTTAACCAAGCCTCTTTCTGGCTATCCATGCATACAGAAGAGCACACTGTTGAAAGGAGAAATGGTCTCTCAATAGTTAAAATGATGTTCTAGAGCTGGAGAAATGGCTTAGTGGATAAAGTCCTTGCCATGCAACACGAACATCAGAGCTTGCCTCTCCAGAACCACGTAAAATAGGTGTGGTATCCTGTGTCTGAAACCCAGTGAGCCTAGGTGAGATGGGAGTCTGGACAGGAGAATCAGCAGAAAGTCTTTGGCCACCTAGTCTGGCGTGCGCCATGCTGAGGGTCAGGTTCTGCCCCAAGGCAGAAAGCAAGGACTAACATTCAAGATTCTCCTCTAACTTCTATATGTGTGCTCTGGGACACACACACACACACAGAGACAGAGACAGAGAGAGGGAGGAGCATAGATGTATACTACAACATATTGCACGTACGCGCGCACGCGCACACACACACACACACACATGCACTCTGCATACACACAGGATCTGCTAACATCAGCTGCTAAGTGAAGATTTTACCACAATATGATTCCAGAGAGAGGAGAGATTTGTAAAACTGGTGAGTATAAGAAAGTATATGGAATCTCTATTTTACACTTACACTCCTGTGTCTTGTGTGGAGCCTCACTCCAGGGCCTGATGTGGGAGGATTACTAATATCACAACACGCCTGATTTATAGCAGCTCAATTAGGTTAAACAGCTTGATTCATTTCAGTCGGATAAGAAAAATTCCTGTTGAATATGAATCCTTGCTATGCAGTGAACACAAACTCACGCTCATTATTACTTATGGAACTTTTCTTTATGGATGAGTGTTTCTCAGCCAAGTAGCGGTAGTCACCCAGCTGATGACCATAAGGAAAGGCAAACACTGTCAGTAGAATAACATCCTCAGCCAAGTGTTTATGTTAGATACATATACAACACAGAACTGTTCCTAACTAATGAGACAGAGTGGCCTCCCCAAGTCTCTCCCTTTGTATTATTTCTCGCCACCCATGTGTTGAACAAGATTTTCTCAGGACCCAAGCCCCATCCTACTGGCAAGTTCTGCTTCGTTGCAAGCTGGATTTATTCTTTCTGCTCAAGTGAACGTCATACATCAAGCAACCGTGAAGTAGCTCTGGGCACAACTGTGACACAACTGTTAGTATAGCATCCAGGGCTGATTAATTCATGCAGAGAAGATGTTAAACAATAAGATGATCAGGATAAGTCAATATTTTAAAACATAATTCATAATTTTGTTTTTACAACCCCCCTAAATCTTTTGGCTCATTGTATAAGCATTTTTTTAAATGCCTTAAATTATCTCCTACTACAGGCAAGGAAACGCCTACCTAACCTTTTCTACTGAGAACTTAACTGTCTTTCTTATCTTGGCTCCCACTTGGGCTGATATAGCTTTTCTTTAGTCTGCAGTCTGAAATTCTCTTCTCTAGTGACTGAAAGAATGCCTATGCACATTTTAAATATCCTCTTGATGCATTCAAAACCACTCTAAAATCTCTGTCCAGGCCTGGGACAGGGCATCAGCTCACCCAGATCTAGAACCACAATTCTTCTACTGTTGCCAGTGCTCCAAGTCTACTTGCAGTATCCTTTGACTCTTCGCTTCCTGTTTGTCTTTTAGTCTCTAACCAGATACCCCTTGTCTCTGTACCCGGAGCTCGGAGGTAGCCTGTCCCTTCCCTTTTCCCAGTCTCAGCTCACTTAACCCCTGCCTGGGTTCAGAGCCCCAGGCCCCTTGCTTTCCTGGCAGGAGAATAAAGACAGCTGGCGGTGAAAAGCGTCTGTTAAGGAGAATATGAGTACCGCCGTGGTTATGGCTTTGCTGTCTCAGAACTCCCTCCGTCAGGGACCGGCATGGGCTTCCCACACTTGCTTCACGGACAGATGTTTTCAATTATATCACTGACAAGCCTCCAGGCCAGGTTGCCTTCTGATTGGCTGTCACCAGACTCAGAAGGGAATAAAGGAAACTGAGGCTAGGCCACCAAACACCTCAGTCATCACTTTAATCATGTTTCTCTGTAGCAACTGGTTGAGTTGGACAGTCCTCCCAGAACTGGAACCCTTTTGTAAACATAGACTCAATTTCCTTTGAAACCTTTCTTTCATTCTGGTTTTGAGTTTTCTGCCAATAGTTCTTCTGTCGTTAGGAGAGAGCGAGACATTTGTCATTTCTTAACCAATTCTTTCCTTTTGTGTTCTTCCAGAATTTTGAGTACATACCAAAGTACAGTGGGAGTTATAACTTGGAGAAATTGAACTCGGGATTATTGGACTGCTAGACTTGCCTGTACATAATCATCTGCAAAAACACCCTACGCAGGATCTGGAGGGAGCGTATTGGCCAATGTTTCCACTCACTGTAAGAGGACAAGCTCCCTCTTGAAGTCAGCAGCCACTTCCCAGATCAGCTTTACATGAATAGCTTTGCTACGGCCACATGAGACACTGCTCTCGCACGGCTAGCTCTGTTTATTCTCTATTTTCACAGTAGACAGACACAAGTACAGTAACGATTGCATTTGCCCCAATTCTCCTGTGTATTATCGACTGTGATGTGGCTATGACCAAAGTACGTGACAGAGCAAATTAATGAAAGAGAGGTTAATTCCGATTCATGATTTCAGAGGGTTCAGCCCACGGTCACTTGGCTCCATGTACTCTGGGAGAACATCACGGTGAGAGCCTATGGATGAAGGGTAAGCAGGAGGTGAGGAGGATGAGGGAAACACACCAGGGAAGAGCCAGGTATAACACTGAGGAACACCTCCCCACAATGAAGCTGGGCCCCAGCTCCCAAGGCTCCTTTACTCCTTGAGCTTGTGATGGAAAGCGAGCATTCAACACACAGGGGGCATTTCCTACATGAGTCACAACATCCTGATTGCCTTCCTTTTGTTACTTCCTAAGTGTTCAATGACCAGCTGATCCTTACGGTACTTGGACGGTCCAGTGACAATATTAGTGATAGGGAGGAACTGAGATGTGGCCTTCAGAGGCCACCCGGATAGACTTTTCCTCCACACTTTCTTATTCAGTGGGTTTAGGTATATTTTGTATCATCCAGCCACACTATTCTTTTCCTGACTCTCAGAGCATTCTAAATTCATTTTTACTTCCCATTTTTTAATGTCATATATCTGGTTAGAGAGAAATCTTTTCAAGATGCTTCAGTGTTTCTACACATTAGTTTATGTTCTTTGATGTTTTGAAATTTGGTTTGTGTGTGGTCCTTCTCACTCATGTATCCAAACTGCCTCCTTTCAGCTGCCATTTTTAAAATAATAGCACTAGACATGTAAGGCTCTGTATTTAATGAGATATATTTAAAATCTGCATCTCTATTTTATTTCTAAAAAATGTCCACCCCCCGACTTTTGATCTAGATTCTGTATTTTAAGTCTAGTGATAAAAAACTATAGGATGTTAATTCATCTTTTTCAAAAAAGGCACATGAGGGTTAAAACATATGCTTCCTTCTTCACCCAGAAAAAAAATCCAACCTTTCGGGGGGATCACATGTAGTTCTCAAACAGCTGAAGCTAAAACATCAAAGTTGGCGTACCTTCAGTTATCACAAAGTGGGGAAGAGCAAGCCAAATTTTTGAAGAAAATGGTTGAACATTTTAAAAATAAAAGATGTCAAAATGCTCTTTCTGAGCATGCTCCATAAGAGACTCAAAAACATCTTCTTTAGATCTAATAGACCTTACGGATGATGTCCACCAATGCTCTAGCCAGGGCCCAAGTGTTCATTACTGGCCTGGGGAGGTATTCCCCATGTTTGTCCAGGCCCAGTCCTGGTCAAGGCCAGTGAGCTGCTTTGGTCCTTTTATATTTTTGTCATCATTTGGTTTAGTGATTTGGTGTGGGACCAGTGTAGAGGAGGGATGATTGACAAGATGCTGAAACATATCACAATAACATTGTAGGTTGGTTGCAGTTGCTAAATCTTTGCCTGGTTTTCTTTCTTTAAATGAAATTATTTACAACTTTAAATTTAAGGAAAAAAATGAAGATTATTTCAGTATTGGAGGTGCGACAAGCAGTTAAAGTCAGTGTTCAAATATAAATATACTCGAAGAGAAAGCAGAGTGAATTCGGAACTTATTATTTTCTGAGCTGGTTTCCTTTCGCAACACTAAAGAGCTCTGTGCTACTCACAGTCTGGGGCCACATTTATCCTGTAATAAGACGTAAAGTGCCCAGTGTTACTTGGGACTAGATCAATAGACAGACCTGGCAGATATTTCACATTATGCTTGTTATCACTGCAACACTGTTTAAAGACGTAACTTTCTGAAGTGATATCAACAGCCTGGTGAGAACATTGCTTCTTAGCGCAGTCTTCCACCCATCTGCACGCTGCAGTTTCGGGACCCCAGTTCCCAGTGAAATCCTTCAGTTGAGTTTTTCAATTGTGGAAATATCTTTGCATATAATGGCTCAAGGGACTTGCCTCTCTGGTAAGATTCTATATGAACCTGCCACAGGCTGTCAGGAGGTAGATCTTGACAAGTCCGTGCTTCCTAAGCATGGTCAAACTGTGCTACTCAGATGGCCCCACACAGACAGGGATAGCCCAACAGACTATGTGTAGATCAATTTGGGTCTATCAATCTGATGTACAATTACGCTCAAGTTATAGATTCAAGTATAATAAGGAAATGTTATTTTAATAGCTGGCAGCAAGATTCCACTTAAGCAAGAAAATCATCTGCTTTTCTTTCTTGCTTAGCAAAACATTTCGATGGGCATGTTGGTTGTGAAAAGATAATCCTTAAGACACAGTGAGAAAAACGAGAACCAAATTTTCTATGGAAGACAGAAAAATGGACTTCTGACGGCTGTGCACACAGCAAAGGCCAATTAGAAAATCTATAGGATTTCTTAGAGGAGGAGGCAGGAGGAAAAGGGGCTCTTAGCACCCGGGAAGCCCACTGTGCCTCTCCACAGTGGAAATTATCTGCTGGACTAGATGCTGGGTAGGCTTCCCATCCCTGGAGAAGCGTTGGTAAAATTCTGCCGGTTCTTTGGCCGGGAATGAAATGCTGGAAAACAAGACAGAGGAACTGTCAAGATAAGGACCCTTGTGCAGGAAGGCATGGGTAAGTGGAGAGCTCACCAGCATCAGGAATGGCTGCAGGAAGTGTCCACCCTTCATGATAACCTCAGAGATGCCAAATGCATGTTTTTTTGAAAGAGTGGAAGGGCTGAACAAATTTTATTTTATTTTTAAGGGAATGACAATGTGGCAGGACAAAAGGCGTCAGCCAGGGTTCTTGGTGCTATAGCTTTCTGCCTCCGGGATGATCAGGGATCCTATCAGGCCTCTGGTCCCAAGATGCAGCAAGAGTGAGCCGCCTACATAAGTTTTCACAAGTGAAGCTTCTGCTGGAGTTTTTCCTTTCCTTTCCCCTTCAGGATTAGAATCTAGTCCGGGGCCCCATTTGGATTGCTGGGGAGCCTGGCTCTCATATTGAAGTTTTGCTAGTTCCTTTTTCAAAGTGATAGATAACCTTTTTCTGCCCTTTCGAGCATACTTAAGCCGCTCTTGTCGCCCATCCCCAAATACAGGCCACAGAGCCTTCCAGGACAGTACGCTTCCAGGTGGATTCATGGTGGGTCAACCTCTGCTCAAAAATATACTCATTTACAAGGTAAAATCTTAGTCCCTTAATATAGCGTGCTATTATTCTTCTTACTTCCTTCCAGGTGGCAGCTACTCAGTATTGTCCAGGATTACTTGACAGAACATTGCTCTGACTCCCAGTGAGTAGACCTGGTCACATTTTGTTTTAGATTTTTTGGGGGAGGGGCGAATGGATTTGAACCAAAGAATGGGCCTAGCCAGTCTATTGGCACTTAATCTTTGGATTAAGAATGTTGTTGAATAGAAGGGGTTCATTCTGTGGTAGTGAAGGGGGGAATTAAAGAGGATAATGGGGTGAATGTGAAGAAAATACATTTTATGAAAATACCTTATCTGAAATTGTCTAAGAATAAACAAAGACATATCAATAAAGATATATGAAAATCAGAACACTATTACACTTAAGTTATTTACAAAGCAGAACATATGATTCACATTAGACAACTAATTTGATCATGAGTTAAGAAAAAAAGGAATAAAAACAGAGCAAAATGATGAGTTTACTCATAAATCTCTTTTCCTCACCCAAAGTCAGCATTAAAGTATTGTAAACATGAAGATTTGGCTTCTCATGACAAACAGTAAGTTATATACAATATCCTTCTCAATAACAGCACACATTCACTGGTGAGAACTTTAGATTTAGCTGGAGACAGGCACTGCAGCACCCCAAACAACAGAGTCGCCAATTTCCCAAAACCCCAAGTTCAGAATATACATGTTGCCAATACTGTTTATTTTTCGGCATTCTGGTTGTGAAAACTGTAATGTAATAAACATATAAATTGCAAAAACAAAAAAAAATGATCAGGAGATCTCCCCAAAGATGGAAACAATCGCTCCCTTCATACAATTGACCAGTCAGAAGACCAGGCGTCGCTAAGGAAACACTCTGAATGTCCTTTTAAATTCTATCCAATTTGGAGAGTCTTTGAAACTGTGAAACACGCTTCTCTTATGCCCTTAGAAATGAATATATGGCCTACGATTGAAGACTACTGGATTTAGGGCAGCGCCAAGTAGGCATCTTCCATATTCTCCCATTTTCCTTCTATGAGGCTTTCCATCCACTGCATAGCGGTGACTACATGGTAACAACGCTGACTCGGGAAGGCATGCTTGAAATTCTCGTTACGGAGTTCTGAGCATATCAGTTATGGATAGCTGTTCAAGAAATATAAGCAAGAGGCCACATTTGTGGTCAAATATCAAGAGTGAGGGGGATTCAGGTGGAGCAGAGTGCAGAAGACTCCTGACAGGTGGCAGAGGCCCTCTTGTCTGATTCCATGTATTGAGCTCTCCGTTCCCCCCTGTAAAACAACTGACCACTACCCACACCACGTGCGATGTTCCCAGCTAGCTAATGACTCTCAACTGTGCACATCTGTTCCCACTAGAGGAAAGTCCCAGGAGAGAGTCCCAAACAAGTTTATGCCAGTTGTACTTATTATTATAATTATGTAATTTAATTAGCTATTATGTAAGCTGATGAAATATGAGAGTAAAGAGGAAGAGAGCTGCTCCAGGAACACTTTCTTCGGAGAGAAGATAAATCTCATTTTATCTAAAACTACCAAGGACTTTCTCTCTGAGGAAGGGGCTGGGTATGGCTGAACTGGCAAAGGTTTTTTTTTTTTTTTTTTTTCTAAATCCATCACAGTTGATATCACTAGAGCTTCCATGTTTTCCTACCCACATGTCCCCATGTCCCTTGTTCCATCGCTTGTCAGTAGCATCTAGTTATCGTCTTCTCAGGGCTTCCCTGTGCCAGGCACACTGTGCAGTGATTTTCTTGCATTTTTCATTTGATATACATCATAATAACTATCAATTTTTGAAAAATTACATTCTGTGTTTGGTGCTATGCTGAACACATGTATATATTATTCATTTAATCCTCACAATGCACCTATTTTTTTTTTTTGCAAAAACCTGAAAGGGTAGAAGGATTGAGAACTTGGTGCACACTCACAACTAAGAAACAAAACTCCTGAGACTGGAACCTAGCAATACATCATGTTGAAGCCTTATCCCCTATAATTAAACTCTGCTGCCTCCGTGCGTTAATTTTTATGGACTGTCCATAGGAACTTTGCCGTCTCTGCAGAGTTCAGTGTGTGCTTCACTACAGGTGTTCTTTCCTGTCACGTGGATGAAGGCACACACAGCTAGATGACTATTACCTTTTCCCTCTCTTGTTTTGATAAAACAACGCCAGTTTGCTAGAAGATGGAAAATATAGGCAACTTTCCCTAATTATAGATATCAGCGCTCCTTAATGACAATTAGCCTTCATTCACTACCATTGATTGAACTATTATTTTCATCAAAGGTAGAATGAGTTTGGAGGGTGGGGGGGAAATCACAGTAATAATTTACAATTGTAGACTGGTAGATTTTTCTCCTTGATCTCCAGTCATTATTCTTTCTTCTTCTGAGTGAGATCATGTTTGGGAGAAATTATTTTCTCCCCATTCCCGGTGTCTGCTTTTGAGTGAAGCTAACCCAGGGTGGGCCTGCCTTCCAAACCCAGCTAATGAGAGCCATGCATTCTTTTGCTATAGAGAATGGTTCAGGAACAAACAAGAAATAAACAAGGGACACAAGCCAGGCCAAGGAGAATGATTCCTGGAAGTTTCTCTTCCCACAGTAAAAGAGCAGCTTTCATGCCCCCAAGGAGGTAGAGTTGACATGATACAATCCTGGCACTGCCATTTTGCTGCCAGGAAAAAAAAATTTCTAAGTTAACACAAAGTTAGCCCAGTGGTGAGCAGCTTTTAGGGATGAAAAAAGAAGTTTTGTCAATACACTTTGGGGATTGGCTCTGGTGCCCAGAGTCCTATCTAACAGTGAAATCTTCATTCCTGTAGTTTAGCAGATTATCTCTTTTGCCTAAACAGTTTGAATTGGGCTTCTGTCCTTTGGACCAAATCTTATCTATATGTCTAGATACAATTTCATATTTCACCTAACACAACTGAATACTGACCTAGAGTAGTAGCTTGTAAATAGTTGGAGAAGCAAAAGAAATCACATGTAAGAAAAGCAAAGCAAAAAGTTGCATATATCAGCCTCTATATCGAGCTGATGTTTTGGCTTCATTGCTTCATAGTTTTACTTTGTTCTGTAACTTAAAAGAAGAGTCACTAATCTGCTAAGTAAAGGGACTTGATCATGAGAGAGGATTTATAGCATTTTAGAATCTGTGTTCCTTAGGAGTCTTCAGATAAAGCGAGAGCATTCAGGAGAAATGCCCCCCATGATGTTTTCTTAATGAATTTTAAAAATCAAGACTTCTTCGAGGAATATTTTCTTCCTATTCTCTTGCAAAACACACGCTCTTGTTTATACATCCACACAGGAAGAGAAATCCATTCAGGTACAATCTCACTTGCAATCAAGAACTACTCAAATAGAACCTTTATCATCAACACAGCACATCCAAAAATGTCTTTGTAAAATAAATCAAATTATATGAGTTAATTGATTCCAGGCAGCATCAGCAACTGCAGGTGGAGATGGAATAACAGGATGTTTATTAATGAAGAACTATTCATCAAAATTGACAATACCAACTCCCGTTTGTTGTATTTGTAAGATTCCTGCAGTGGTTATAGATATATTTGTTGAAAATTTTAAGCATAATTTTGAAAAGAGGAAAAAAACAGGCTGTACTTACACATGGGAATTTTAGCTGAGGATTTGGGCCACTGATGTTGTAACAGTGAAAAGATACTCCTAAATGCAATTTGACAAGCAATGCCAAAGATGCCAGTGGTAATTAATTAGCACTTAATTGAGACCACAGAACAACAGGACATAGGAATCAGTACTCAGTGCCATTTTCCCCTCAGGCTCCAACTCATGAGGGTCAGCAGTGTGGCTGTAAGCTGAAGGACAGTAAGGAGATTGAAAGAACACATCGACACTGGGCATTTCATGATGGGTCTCCCTCACCCTCTGCTTCTGCCCCTGGCTATTGCTGATGAGAAAAAGACTGATTGTCTGCGGGGAATTTATTGCTCAGGCACATCTAAACTGAGGTAGATGCTGTCTTCACATCCTTGACTAGATGGGATACTTCAGGAAGATTCAAGCTCAAATGCTTGCGAGCGTGAACATCAGCTGACATAAAAGCATGTGGATTTAGAATGGAGAATTCTTTAAAATCGCTTCCTTTGTATGGTTATATTTAAGGTTTTGTAAAAGTAAATCCCTATAGAAATTTCTCACAACAATTTTTTTTTGTAGATCATAGATATTATAATAGAAGTTGGGACTTAAATACTGTAAAGCCATCCCCACATTCAATCCTAAATATCCTCCATGCTCCCAGGTCTTCCCCAAGGCACAGATCGGCCCTCTGTCTTCACAGGTGGGCAACAACACACTTAGCATAGAGGAAACTCTTGTTTATCAGCTGAGCACGTGAAGACAAGGAAATGAATTCCTCTAATCTCAGAGAAAATTAACAGGCAGTTTCTGACTGAAAATTTATGGTAACTTGTTTGGCAAATGTGGATCAGAGAATAGTTTTGTTCAAATTGTCTTTTCTAAAATAATTAATTTGGGCAGTTTTAAATTTTTCTTTTTCTTCCTTCCTTTCTTTTTTTTTTTTTTAAAGCTCAGTGTTGAAGTCAGCAATGAAAGTTCAGTTTGTCGATGTAGCTGGGAATTGGAGCCTCCGTTCCTGAGTACCGAGCCCTCCATCCACGAGGATTATATTACTTTGAAGGGCCTTCACTCTCCAAATAGGCTCAGATAAACTACAAATGCTGCATATCCATCTGGAAAAAGACTCTTCAGGGATCTGCTTTATTTGGTCACACACATGCCCGCAGTCAAAGCAAATCAGATACCTAACCTCTCTGCATTCCTAGAAAGTACTTCACTCTGATTCTTCAGTGGTCCTTGAAAGCGCTTCTCAGACAATGATGCTCACTGTCAAGAAGCAGCAACCAGTGACCATTCGATAAGAAGTGCCCTTTCCCTGCTCCGAACTCACTTCCTGCCCCTGCCTCATTTGCTGACTTAAGTCTGTTCCCACGAGTCAACAGTCACCCCTTCTTCATTTCTCCTTTCCAACTAGGGGTCTGCCAGACAAAAGCGTTCTTTATTACACTTGGTATCTTGGTTGGTATCCTTGGGGCATGCCCTGAGGAGTCAGCGACTCCCAGCCCTTCCGTTAGGAAGCATGGTTGTGCTTGGTGAAGGCAACAAGGAGACATGCCACTTGGTGAGCTCAGAATCGGAAGAAAAATAAACAAAAGAAACCAAAGGAGAGCTTGTCCTAGCTGTCTTGATATTAATTTAGCAAGAAAACAATGTCTTTCACTATCAGGCCTTCCTCAGTACTTTGCAGTCCCACTGATATTTGAGATAAACTCATTTTCAAACTAAGATCTTTGGGTTTTTGTGAGAATTATTCCTCTTTCTTTCATTCTATGGATAGCTTATATCTTTCTCTGCACCTTAAAAGTGACCAACCTGTATTGTTGATGCTGATCTTGCCTAGTCCACAACTTACCAATCATAGTCCTTTACTTAGCTTTATTATGTGAAACTGTGAACTACCTACTCTACATATGGATAGTACATATCTACTACATAGAAGCCTCAGTAAACATATCTGAAAAAAACTACAAACCTAAGCCACGAGCTTGCTAAATGTCAGTCAGGTTTGGCTCATGACTTTGTTGCTTTTTGATTTAATGCATGACTTTAATGCTTTTCATTATTTGTGGGTGGGTGTCCAGTGGTTGGCATTACTGTTAACTTCTAAGAATATTCCGGTTTTCCTTGTGTTATCAGACCATGTCTGCCCAGAGCTATCAAGACTCATTTCCTTATTCTTTTCCTTTTTGCAAATTACCTTAGTACTGTGTTCCCTTTCTATACACAATAATTTCTCCTTATCCATGCGTCTGTTACCAAGATCCCTAGTGGATATTTGGTGTTGCAGATAATGACACACTCTGCCTCTGCTACAAGTTTTCAAATACTCAGCCTAGTACACCAGGAACGACAGAAGTTATCTGGGCTGTCATGTCTATCAATGCCTCCTTTGTATCAATATTCTTGGGCTGTGTGGCAGTTGTTGAGAATGAGAACAACTGGAATTGTGATGCCGAAACTGCAACAGTAGCTCTGGTCCTAAGGTAGCTAATACCTAAGGAGCAGGGAGTGTGTACAGCTTGGGTACAGTGAAGGCTCATATTCTGGACAGGAAAGTGAGAAAATTCTGCTGTCCAGAGTAGCATGCAACTAAATCTTATGAATTATTTATGTATGGAATGTTCCATATTAGTTTTTTCCCATTTGAGCCATTGTTGACTGAGAATAATTGAAGACTTGGAAAATAAATCCATGGATGGGGGAGCCTACAGTAATTTAGCTATTCACCTATCAGAACCACACACTTGTAATGACTTTTGCACAGGAGTTTCTTTAAGAAGGGGGATAGTTTGGCACTGAAGTTATAGCTAAAGGTTTCGCGTCATTTAGTTAGACCCGCATCCCAAATACTGGAGGTATTCCAGTTTTGTTTTTGTGTATGTGTTTTTTTTATGACCTATGCAATAATATATTCTCTCTGGATACTAGAGTTTGGTTGCATAAGCAGAAGATGGTTGGTTGTTTTATGTGTGGATACGATGAGATAATGTGCTTTTAAACACTTGATGATGTATGGGACATGTAGCTAATGTACAATTGTGTCTGTTCATGACAGGCATTCTGTGAGAATTACAAAAAGAGTAATATGCCTTGGCCTTCATTCACTTCATACCCAACATGGAGTCTCCAATATGCCTTTACAGCTATTTCTTGGCAAGGCCATGTAGTCAGGGCAGAGGAAGGTGTTCACATATAGGGCAGGCTCCTTAACTAGATTCTCTATGGTAAGAACTGGATGTTAGGTCAAAACCTCTGTAGATGTCACACAGTCTTGGGTAGGCAGAAAGCATACAGAGGTATCTTGGTGGGAAGGGGACGGTGTGAATGAGGAATGTGTATCTTAGAGCTAGGGTGAATGAGGCATAATGTCGACCACATTTACGCACCTAAGTGGTTCTTATATGGAATTCAGAGTGCCAAGGATAGCTATGACAATCAAATCTATTTTGTAGGAAGGGGACCAGGGGAAGAAATTACTTCTACTGGAACCTGAAAACGTAAAACCTTAACTGTATTTAATTCTATAAATGGCCTAGAATGATCAACCTATTTCTATTTCCATTTTCTTCCCACAGTTGCAGTGACCTCAGTTAGGGGCCCTGTAGCATTGTTAGATGACTCGGGGAAGTCCTAAGTCTGCTCATCTTTGATATCAGAAGATTACACAGCTTCCGTTCTGCTGGGGAAAACCTAGATGCCATTTCTGACCCAATGAGATTAAAGGTCACTTGTTGCTCTCGTGGTGGCTTCACCTCTGGCTGCCTGTTTTGGGTGTCTCTCAACTCTGAGATGTCTGCACAAAGGCTTAGCGCATGGCACTGGACTTTCAAAGAGGCTTTCTCCTTCCCCCTCCTCCTCCGGCCAAGGCGTTGATTGGACCAAAATTCCTCAGTGCCAACTAAAACCAACCTCTCCCCAAACCTCCTCAGGCAAAATCTTTCCATATGCACCCGTGATGCCATGCTACTAATTCCTGATTTTAAGCTCAATGGTTGTTTTTATTTTAAAGATAGATACCACACATTGGTGCACAAATGTGTAAAATGTTAAGTGCAAAATATAATAGATTAGCATTAAGTTAGGTAAGGCAATGGGAACTTTTCTCTTTAATTTAGGGCAGGAAATCACATCTGCATTTTGAAGTTCACTTCGACCCTGCCACTGTTTCTCGGTGAGTTTCGTGATGACACCAGCTGCTCTCTGGTGGTTTTGATTACTCATTTTCAGAAGACACCCTAGTTCTGCTTTGTAGCTTTATCTTCCTGGAGAGTCAGGAAAGCCAGTGTGAGACGGGGAAGACAAAGAGCTGCTGCATGCCTGTCTCTAAGCACAGTGGCTCTCCTCTCATAATTCACCACATGCAAACTGTGAAAGGCAAGCATCAATTGACAGCTTCCGAGACCCCTTTGAACCACCAGTTCCGGGGACAGTGGAGAACTAAAGAGTGAGGTGTTTGTACCAAAACAGGGTAGAAAAAAAACATGCGCCTCACCTTGGCTGCACTATGTTAATTATTTTCTGAACTTCTACTTTGACTACAATTCCAACCGTGTTGCTAACAATATGGCGTTCACATCTCAAAGGAGCTCTCTGTGCCCCGTGGCCTTCGCCTTTTGCCTTTTTTGGACATCTCTCCTTCCCACTGAGGTGCTTCCCCCACTTATTTTGCCTACCCTGTTCTCCTGGAGCTCAATTGTCAACTGAATGTTTCTTCTTGGTCACACACCCGTTCAGAATACTGACCCATTGTGTAGTCCCTCTCATGGTCCCCAAAGTTCTCAGACATCTTCCAGAAAAGCTTTCCTGGCTAAATCCAATGGTAGTCAAGATAGGATGAAACATACACTTTGGTTATTTTGTTTTAAAGCCATCTTCTAATCCATTATTTTGTTAGGTTTTTATTTAGCATCTGTAATGGCCATGCCTTGCAGTGATGTGTCTTATGACTTCATTGAGTGAACAAGATGTGTCAAATTCACTTTGAGACTGCTTTTGGAGTACTATGAAAAATTTGTTAGTCATACATCTCACCAATATTTATTGATAGCCTACTGTGTTACAGGTGTTGGACCATGTTCAAGCATTAAAGGGATAGACAATACACACTTACATTGTCGAAGTCATGGAAAACAACAGAGTTGTTTCAAACAAAGCAGGCACAGTATCCAGTGAAGAAAAGCTTGGGAAAATAAAATAGGGTAGACCAGCAGTGGTGGTTTCTCTAAGACCTTTCAACTCAATGAAAGACTTAAATTCAGTGCTAAGCAGAACTGACCCAGGAAATAATGACCAGGGAGCAATAAGCAGAGTATGGTTGACTTTGACTTCCTGTATTGCTTAATAATCTTCCTAAATGCCTTCTTGTCTATGAATGACCTTGGTTAGAATAATTCATTTCCATTTTCTGAGCTTCAGGATCTAAAAGCTCAGCTTGCTTTCCTGCTTTCTCCTTGGTTAGGTTGTAGTTTATTGGGACACCACTAACAAATGAGCCATTTCTGAAATTTTCCAGGTGTGTAAGCCACAGCACATCTTGGGCTTAAGTATCCGTTCCCCTATTTCTCCACTCACTCACTCACACACACACACACACACACACACACACACACACACACACACGCACGCACGCACAAACGCACGCACAAACGCAAGCACGCATGCACATGTCCACTTCAGGTTTTTCCTGGCACACCAGCGGAGGAACCTTGAGGATAGGTTTAAGTCTGTGTAACTAAGACCATAGCTCTGTGACTTTGACTGCACTTCCCAGCACTGGGACTTCACAAATAAATAATAACGAAATAATGATTTTTAAAGCATTTGGAAATGCTGAGTTGAAAGGTGGGGTGTAAGTGCAATGCCTTATACTAAAAGTGATGTCTTTCGCATTATGAGCATCTAATGGAGGCACATAATGGAGAAGGAGGCACTTAGGCCTGGAGACCTGGTCCCTGAAGGCGGGTGGGGCTCGAGCAGACCTGTGGTAATGCTTACTGTATGTGGAGAACTTCCTTCCAATCTAGCAGGTGTGAGAAGGCTCACACCGCTGCTTATCCCCCTAAACCTTGGAAGCCATCACCATTTCTTATTGATGGAAGATATAACTGAAACTCATACTGGATAAACACTGACAATTTAGAAATATGAATTTGGGTATGAGTTCTGAGCTCAAATAAGCACACGTGTGGCCCAGAGCCCACCAGGAACCTGGAGAAGCACATCCCCTTTGTGTGGTGTTGGTTGACGTAGGTCCCCTCTAGGGACGTGGTAAAAGCCCTAACTTCCAGTTCCTCAGACTGCAGCTGCAAACAGGTTAGGGCAAGAAAAAAGTCACTCGGTTAAAATGAGACTGCTAAGTCTGGCTCTAAGGGTCTGACTGTGTCCTTGTCTGAGCATACACTGAGACAGTAGGAGCACACAGGCATAGAAGCAAGGCCATGATGTCATTAGGAAGCTAGAAAAACGTCGTGTGCAAGTGATGGCGAGTGGCCACATAAGGAAGCCTGTTGCTTAAGTTCTACCACCGCCTGTGGTGTTTCTCACGGCAGGCCTATGGCATAAAATCTCTTTGGGCTTTGGGTTCACACCATACTGAAGAGTACGCCTTAGAACATAATAGATACTTTTCATTCTGTAGGATTCGAATGCTTTCTCAACTAAGTTCATAGCTTTAATTATAAAGTGACTATAACCTGTATCAAATTATGAATACGTTAGCATATTGAACGGGTACAAGAAAAATAAGCACCAGATTCAGCCTACACAAGCACTTGAAGGTAGAGTAAAAAAATCTGGTTTCCTTGACCACATTGTCATAATATGCATACATAACAGTTTATTGAATCCAGGCTGTGTAGACAAGCAGAAGAACTCTGGCTCCATACTGTCACAATGCATGCCCACAACAAAGACTCAGGGAGAACAGGCCTTTTCATTCGATCTCGCCAAGTATTACCAACATGAGAGCTGAAAACCTTACGTCTGTCTGAAGTTTATCTATGTATCCATGCATAAGTTATTAACTGGGCTCCCTGGGCTCGGCTGATGAAAATATTAATATATTCAAATCTCATTCCAGCTACTGCAAAACACGGCACATCAGATAAATGCATTAATATCATCCTAAGACAAAAGACCCCAGTGTATTTTTAAACTTTTCTCTTGTTTCTTAGACTCCTGCTGAGCCATTGGTGATGTAGAGGCTAGTAAGGTAAAATGGTCATAAGGTGTTGAAGTATTGGGTTGACTTTATCTATAAAACTCCGTTTATTGTACTTGAAATACCACACTCTTTTCTCTGAATCATGTCCGAGGACCACTCACAGAATCCAAGACAGAAATGCTATTTTTTTTTTGAGTTTCTTAGACATTTTACCTGGTGGGAATGAGCTGGACTGCATCCAAATGTCATCCCGTGGCAGACACCGTGACCTCTGTCCTGGAGACAGCCCCACCTGCACAAACTGCCTCTCCAGGCACAGAGCAGCCTCTGCTGAACTGGAAGGCAAAGCTTTGCTGGGACCCCAGCAAGCCAAGTGGGGTGGCTGGGGGAGATCAGGCAGTGAGAGAGGGCTCATACTTGGGACTTAGCCCTTGAGATCGCCACTCGGCATTTTTGGAGGCAGCTTGGATATTTATAATGACCAGCCTCTACCCTGTCCAGCTTTGCCTTTTTGCTATTGGCTGCATTTAAGGCCCTTTTATCAATGACAACAAGCTAAGTGGGTGGTCTACCTCCTTCGAGCTGTAGGAAGAAAAATAGCGACATAATTTTTCACAGCCTGAAATAATTGTGGAAGTACAGATACTGGTTAGGCTTGCTATGAATTATTAGTGGAAAAGTGGGTCTCAGAAGTACGTTACATGTGAAATATTTTTCGTCACTTGAACATGTGCCGTCCAGAGCTGGCCCTGTTCTAGCCGTCACAGGGAACAAACATTTCACATTCCCAGATGCTCCCAATTTGGTGCGGTTTGGAGTGTAATTTAGATCAAACGTCTCCATGTAAATGAGTCAGGGTTTCTTAATTAGGTGCCTCTAAAGCAAAACCTTGGACCACATCAGTAGGTGTGGGTGTGGTGCCCACAATACTGGAATCTTTCCTGTATCATTCAAACAGAGTCCCCCCCCCCCCCCGTTTGGTTGTTTTTTTCAGGCGAAGTAATAAATCTGCAGATGGCATAGACAGAGAGACGCTGCTTCACAAGAGCTGTCTGAAAACACCGCTTCTTTGGCAAATGCCTTAAAGTAGGTCATTCTGCTGTGATTTAGCTTTTTCTTTAGATTTGATTGCCAGCTTTTTGTTCCCATTACGAGTAGGGTGCATTCCAGTCCGCAGACTTGTTCTTACTTTTCCAACTGGTATTTGTTTACTAGCGTTTTCAGATCTTCACAGAAAATGGCCAATATCCTGTCATAGGGCTAATCATGCCCTTGACCACAAAGCGGAATGGATCCTGGTGATAATCTGGGGATGCTGAAATATTAAATGCCTTAAACACCCAGTCTTCCCACAGCAAAACTGCCTTGATTTATATGGGTGGGTTTGTTGAAATAATTGCCCCATCTTTTATACGTGTGCAAAGAAGAGGTGACAGGATGTAAATGGAAAACTTTTACAGGCCATAGAGTTGTTTGTACAGATATTCAGGTTTTTCGCTTTTGCACTTGTCATTGTTTGTGTATTTTATAGTGGGGGAAATCACTGGGTCCCATTTCCCTATCAAGGCTTTGGGATTTACATGCCGAACTCCCTGTGGCATTAATGAGTTACCTGCATAAATTCCCTGGCAATCGATGGCCACATAGACCTTGTTCGGTTCTATTAATTATTCTTCACAGAACCTTGACACTGACATCAAATGAGGCCTTAAAAAAATCTTGACGAAGGTCTTAAGGTATCTTTTACTGTTTAGATATTAGCATTGCAAAAACTGTGTCTAAAGCATTATTCATTTTGTGGTACCAAAGGAAAGGAGGGGTTGAGATGAGGTGGCAAGAGCATAGGACATACAGAGCCAGCGTTCTGACTTTAACTCTTCATTGCCCATAGTCTAGTTTTGCTAGAACCAAGTTATGGTGCTCAAATTGTAATAATGAGGAAAATAACAGTTAAAATCAAATTAAACAAATGGAATATGTTGTTTTCTCCAGATTGGTGTTGAATATGGTGTCTTCTCCAAGGCCAAGTTTTGTCTTGGCAAATTATTGATGTTTTCAGGTGAATTCCAAAATGTCAATTAAAAAGACACAAAGTGGGCGTTGGAGAAGAGGTAGATTTTATATTATTGGCTAGGTATGTTGTAAGAGTGGCTTTTAAAGTGTGTTATTAAGGAACAGCTTCAGGAAATGGCTTAACATACCATTTTCACTCATTTTCCAGTAACTTTCTTTCACTTAGAGGGGACATAGAAAGTTCTGATTAAGCAAACGTTCTGGTAAAAAAAAAAAAAAACACTTATCATCATATGCGGATTAGCCGTAATCAAATAACACAGTTAATACTAAAATTACAAGGACACAGAATTAGCATCCTTTGATAATTCACAAGGAACTTTTGAATCTTCAAGCTTTCATTAAGAACTGGAGTTATCGCTGTGCTAGAGTGTGGTTATTAGATAAATTGGTGGCTATTAGACTGGCGAAATGGCAGCTAATTGAAATTTGTTTGGATCCTTTTGGGCAGAAGTTATTTATTGGGTAATGCTTATTGGATGACACTCTTCCAGTCTGGGTAATGCAGCTCGTTCTGAGTTCGCTGTTTCCTTCCTAATTTTCCCGTTTGCTACTTTAGTGGTTCTTGCTTGATTCCAGGTTGCTTTTAATTCCTTCCTTCTTGGCAGATTCTGAAGTGTCTTGGTGAATGTGTTCACTTTTGTGGCTTGAAACATTCACTCTAAAACAGATACATCTCAGTCTGTTTCTTTTCCATAATGCCTTCCTTCACCTACTTGCAAAAGTGTTATGTCAGATCCCTTTAAGGTCCTATCTTCTGTCATTTACACAGGATATTGCAACTGTGAAGAAAAGAGTCCTGATCTCAAAGAACAAAGTCACTACATACAAGGAAGGATCAGCTGTGTGTTGTAACAGGCAGATCTACCTACGGTTGCAAAAGGAGCCTGGGGGAAAGTAAGCTTGAAAAAAACCAAGTCAAGTTGTTGATGCTTCAGAGTTTCTACTGGGCTGTTCTACCCATCCGGTTCTAAATTCCAGAGAGGTCTTTTTAGTTATAAGTATTGCAATATCTTTTTAAAAAAAGAGGAAATCAATGCTACTGGAAGATATGCTGACCAGTGTGACAGGGAAAGAGGAAAACCTGGATGAAAGGAGCAGGTGTTCCTGATGTGAATCCAGTACTTTCTCTGTTTGAGGCCCTGGATTCCCTGCAGTGCTGAGTGCTGGGGCTGGATTCTGCTTAGACTTTTAATCATGTCAAAACACATAGCAGGATAGTCCCCCTCAGTCTCTTGGGGAGACTGCTGCTAAGGTCTCCCTAGGATAACAAAATCCCTACATGAAGGTCAATTCTTTATTTAAAATGTTGCATAGTTCACCTTTTTAATGCTCTAACTACCTTATCTTTTCTCCTCCCCACAGCATTTTCCTTTTCCTTTTATTGAAAATAGATTTTTTTCTCTCACATAATATATCCTGATTATGGTTTCCCTTTCCTCTACTTCTCCCACCTCCTTCCCCCACACCTCTCGCATCTGGACCCACTCCCTTCGTGGCTCTCATTAGAAAATAAACAGGTTTCTAGGGGAATATAATATAATATAATGAGAGAAAACAAAAATTAACACTCTGGTATTGGATAAAACAAAACAAAGAGAGAGACAGACAGACAGAGAGAGAAAGAGAGAGAGGGAAAAGAGCCCAAGAGAACCAAGAGAAGACACAGGAAACAGGGACCTACTAATTTGCACACTCAGGAATCCCATAAAAACATTAAACTGGTAGTCATTATATATACATTATAAATTTAATATGTATGTAATATATATGACCTGTAGAGTGAAAAAGAGAGAAGAAAAATATATAAACAAAATAAAAAAAGATAAAATTTAATAAAAGAAAAAGCCCTGTCATGACATTATGAGACAAGGAACCTCTAAAGATGCCACTGAGGTCCATTTCTGGGCCCATCTACTTGTGGGCATGCAGCCTACTCTTAAGAATAGTTTGTTTCTCCAATGAGATGCCCTTGAAGAAAACCAAATTTTCATTTCCAAGAGGTTATCAAGTGGAGAATACTTCTTTTTTAGGGATGGAGATATATGTGTCTACTTCTTTTAGCTCTTGGACCCCAACTGGTACAAACTGAGGCCCTTGTATGTTGCCTCAGTCTCCATGAGTTCATTTATGTCCTCCATCCCTTCTGGCTTTTACATTCTTTCTGCATCCTCTTCCAATGGGTTCCCTGGCCCCTGGGGGAATTTGATGGAGACATTCCTTTTAGGGCCGTCTCCTAATAGAAACCGATGTGTTGGAATGTTTGACGCATGGGGGTGGCACTATTAGGAGGAAGTGTGACACTGTGGAGGCAGGCTCAAACCCAGGCTCAAGGCACACAGTTCCTTTCCTGCTGCCTGTGGATCCGGATGCAGACCTCTCAGTCACCTCTTCCGCAGCACCATCTCTGCCTGTGTGCCCCCATACTTCCTTCCATAATTATAATAGACCAAACCTCTGAATTGTAAGCCAGCTCCCATTAAAGTGTCTTCCTTTATAAGTGCGGCCATGCTCATAGTGTTTCTTCACAGCAAGACAACTCTAACTAAGGCAGGCTGAGTGAGTGTTTCATAGTCTCTCACTCTCTGCATCCTGTCTGGCTCTAGGTCTCTGTGTTTGCTCCCATCTGCTGCAGGAGGAAGCTTCTCTGATGATGTCTGACCAAGGTTCTGATCTATTACTATAGCAGAATGCATTAGGAGTCATTTTATTGCTGCTTTTTGTTTGTTTTAAAACAGTGAGTAGAATTTGGTTTTACCTTAGGTTCCTGGACCATCTAGTCTCTTGTTCTTGGTCACCTAAACAATGTTAGTTATGGGTCCCATCTCCTGGTGTGAACCTTCGGCCAAGTCATTAATTGGCTGGTTACTCCCACAAACTTTGTGCACCGTACCCTGGCATATCTTACAGACAGGATACTCCTGTAGATCAACTGTTTGTGGCTGAGTTGATGTTTTGGTTTCTCCTTTGGCAACATACAGTCCCCACATCTCTCTTAATCCTCGTCGTTCATCATCGTCTCACTCCAGTCTGCTAGCTCTGAAGCATGCAATGGCAGTACTTTCCTTATCCTATAGATTTGCCTCAATTATTTATGCTATCTGGGTTAGGTTTATTATAGCCTCCACAAGGGCAGGGTAAATTTCTTGATAGATGGGAATTTTTAGAACTCCACATGGGCGATAGTTGGTACTCGATATCAGTTTCTAGATACTTCAGTTTTATTGGTGGTCTCACTATCTTGTAGCCTATAGCTGGGCACCTTGGCAGTCTCAGAGTCTCCAGTCCTCCACATACCATTAAAAAAAGATCTGCAAAACTATATATTTCAGAGCCTTTATAGACGCTGTCTTCTTCCTGTTTATTTTCACAGCCAATACCAGAAACAAAGGTTAGCCTAGATAACGATGGGTTATCTTTGCTCCAGCCTCTTTTGGACCTTCTGTTCCTACCTCCACTTTACAGTTGCATTGGATTATTTGAGATAATTAAATCATAAATCCAACTTACATTCTTCATTTAATTTTATGAGATTTATTTATTTTGTGTATGAGAACTTTACCTGCGTGTATGTATGCATGCATGTGCGCCACATACATGCTTGCTTCCCAGAGAAGTTAAAAAAAAAAAAGGTGTCAGATCCCCTGGAACTGGAGGTACAGATGGTTCTGAGCTACTGTGCAGGTGGTGGGAACTGAACCTGGTCCTTTGCAAGAGCTGCAAATGTTCTT
The DNA here is from genome assembly GCA_004026605.1 of Ondatra zibethicus. NCBI lineage: Eukaryota > Metazoa > Chordata > Mammalia > Rodentia > Cricetidae > Ondatra > Ondatra zibethicus. The sequence continues at coordinate 229,256 of PVIU01000173.1, read as the reverse complement.
TACTGCCGAGCCATTTCTTCTGCCCTAGAATTTGTGTTCTTTAACTGCTCAATAACCTGTGTTGCTTCCTCATGGACCGAGGCGTCAAATTCCAACTTTCCTGTGACCCCCCACTGGCAACTCCAGTCCCTCCCTGCATTGCAATTGCTCCTTCTTTGTCCTTATTCCATAGCACAGTGCTCTTGGCCACAGCTGGCTTTCCACTCGACTTCCTCATTCGCGCCATCAACTGCAGGTTCTACGTAGCAGTAAATTACCTTGTGTCTTTTCTTAAGCTCTTACCCCATTAGATTGGTAGCTAGGCAAAAGTGTATCCCTCAGTTTCAAATGTTATGTTTATCTTCGCAACTCTCTTTACTTGATGATAACTCATAAAATAGATGCTCAATAATACAGATTCATTCTTCTGGAATAGGTGCTTATCATGCTAACTTTAAATAGTTGAATATTCTAAATGTTTTATAGTTTGAATGTCATTATATATGCATACATACATGTATGTATTTATATACATACATATATATATCTGACAAGTGGTAGCTCTTTGCAGCTACAAGACTAAAGCATGTATGAGGATGTATGTATATCTAAAATTTCCCATTCCTCGTTTACAGCAATTCACAGTATGTCTAAATGGAGAGAGCTGTGTTGCTTCTACTAGGGATAAAAGGCTATTTCCTTTCAAGTATAAGCATTTCTTCTCAAATATCAGTGGCTTCTATCATTAAAAAGTCACGAAATATGCAGATATTACTCCAAAACCACTTAGGAAATAACTAAAGAACATAATTGTCAATCTCACCAACAATTAGGATCCTTAGTAGTATATCCATGCTTTATCATAAAAGCCTTTTAACGGCAATAACCATGTTTGCCTACAATAAGCTTTAAAAGATGGCCCGTTCACTTACTGTTTCTTAGCAGCTCTGGAGTCCTTTCCCTTCCTCCACTGACCATGGCTTAAGTCAGCTTTGAGGACCTGCGTTCCTCTATCCTTTCTTCTTTTGCTTCATTTTGGAAGCTTGGTGATACCAGCTCCAAGGCATCCTAACAGGCCTCTTGTTGGCTGTCCTTGCTGGTATAGCCAGGTAGGTGTCTCACGCATGAGACAGATTCAAGGACCAGATTCATTCCTCCCCATCCTCATTATTAAGCTATTGTGGAGTGGAGTTGAGATCGCATTACTAATTTGGATCCTCCAAGTTTTTGCTTCACTCAGTTCCCAGGACAAATGCAGCAAGTTGGATAACTGGTTGTTACACTGCATTTTGAAGACAGCCAGTCTTCAGTCTCTCTCTCTCTCTCTGTTTTTTTTTTTGTCAGTCTCTCCTTTGTCTACAGAGAGCCTTGTAGAACTTGGTTTCTGACAGTTCGGCCCCCAGTCCAGAAGCACTTTCCCTTGGAAAGCTACTACTTATGCAGCAGATTCCTAGGCGTTGTGCTAAACATCCTGAAACAGAATCTATATTTTTCAAATCCTATTCCTATAGGTGGTGGCTTACTTTATAACAGCTTCCTTTAAAGTTGCTCATGGAAGAAGTTCTGGCCACAGGAGCAGCAGGCACCGGTGGCCTTCTGGTTCCCACCTAGCATCTTGACCTGTTCACTATCCTCGGCCATCTTGAACCTTCTCTCCAATCTCCTCCTTCTAAACCTGTTGGCGGAGTCTGGCGAGCTAGTTACAGGGCACTATAGCTGAGCCGATAGAGGGCGCTCTTCTAGCCAATTAGTCATCACCATTAAGTCCATCTGATGGATTCTGGGCTGAGAGGTGAGCTCCTTGGATAGGATGCAGGATGGCGGCCCTCACCACTTGTGGTCATTAAGGGTCCTGCGGTGCCTTTTGTGAAAGGAGAGATTGTTAACCTCGGTGTCCTGGCTGACTTCCAATCTGTGTAATTGCATACAGCCTACCTAAGTCAGCTCTGTAGTTTCAATTAGGTAAAGCATTGTTCACTTCTTGTATTAAACTGCTGTGCTGTGTGGCGGCAGACTGCTAATTAGCTTGTGTTTTTCGAGTGGCTACATGATGGCCAGAATGCCCTACCCTGGTCATCTCCGTCTCTGTTCAGCTTTCTCCAGTGCCCTATCCAAGTGCACGCTTCTTTTCTTCTGGGCTTCTGCTTCCTGGGTTAAAGAGCACTGGGGTCAGAAGTTACTAGATGTAACAACGACTATTGCCTTAGCTTCTTTTGGTAGCCATCTTCTCCTAGTTTATCATTGGGTGGGGGTGGGGATACGATAAGGGGTGGAGAATAGGCTTCCTACTGACGCCTATAGGAAGAAAGGCAAAGGAAAGATAAATTCCCTTCAAGATGTGGAGCAAGGTCCTGTGATTGCCAGGGAAGTACTAATTGCTTTAGGGGCTTGGCACCCCAGGAAATGCCTATTTGCATTATGATGGCAATGGAGAATGAGGTTAGCAAAAACAGAAGATGCACCCTATTTCTCCTTTCTCCCAGTTAGAAGAATTTAGCAAGATAGGCAGACTGCCAGTCAAGTGCCTCACTATGTCTGCGGGAACTGCTTGGCCCTAACCAGGAGGAAGAGATAACAGGATGGCTCTTGGACGGCTGAAGGATCAGCACTAGGGAAACTCAGCTCTGCAGTGGCAGCTGGGAACGAAAGTGGAAGAAGCTGGGTGAACTGGAGCCAACAGGGCATGCTTGTGTTCTCACGAGAGAAACAATGCCCTGGAGAGGAAAATGCTTTCCGGGATGCATAATTTTACTTAAAGAAATGTCGAAATGGAAGCAAGCAATGCACATTTGGGCAAGGTACCCCTCTGTGTGCCTTTTCACCGTGTGCATGTGAACACATCCATTCCAAGGCGATGCCCAAGAACACAAGAACAGATTTTAAACTGTCCTTTAGGGTGGTTTCTTCTATTATTTTTCATAGCTCAACACTATGTGAAACAATGAAAATCAACGAAGGAAATAAACAAACGAGTGAACAATACTGGTAAAGAGAAGCCATGGCGAGGCTGTGTGGGGTAGCAGCTCAGGAAGAGCAGTCCCAGAAAGGGTGTTTAATCAGTGCCAGATACCAGCATGCCTGGACTGTCTCGTTCGGCTTCAATGTTTTACTGTTCAGCAACAACTGGGGGAAAGGAAATGAACAGGTCGTTACACAGCCTGATGCAGAGACTGACTGAACCCCAAAGATCAACCACGTTATGACTTTAAATCAGAAGAAAGGTAAATAGAGTCAGAATATAGTAGCTGAGAATGCAATTCTGGGATGGGAACATTCACAGGCCTTGGCATGGAGTTCAGTACCACAGCTGAACAAGGTCCCTACATCCAAGATGCTTTCTTCTTCCCTGGTAAAATTCTTTCCATTTCCAGCTTCCCATCGATCACATGTGTTTACCAAATACATATGATACCAAATATATGTTTGTTCCATGCATGAATAAATGGGCAGAGGGATTACATGGGTAATAGTGATTGGCCTGCACTATTGTTCCTATCATGCAGGACAGGGGAAGACGGTGAAAAGAAAGAGGAATGCTGGGAAAAAAGCTCAATCACCAAGAATTTAGGCAGGATTTAGGAAAGGAGATGAGATTACTAGATGTGAGACTTGAGAATCTGTACAAAGCTTGTGTGTTATGTTTTTTGAATCCCTTTTGCACATGTTAGCAAAAGGAATCCGTGTGAGAATTACAGACCCAGATATTGTTGAATTGAAGAGAAAATAGTCTTAAAATCCATTTTATCTATCTATCTATCTATCTATCTATCTATCTATCTATCTATCTATCTATCTATCTATCTATCTATCTAGTGATCTTGATTGATCAATCTACCTACCTACCTGTCTATTAGCTAGGGATAGAACCTAGGATTTCCCAACCACAAAATTCCAGTCAAAAATCAGAGTTTACTTTCTTGCACAAGATTTCAAAGCCATTTTCCAGGTGGCCTGACCCAAACCTTTGTCCCCAGAGGCTCTCAGTTGGGTTAAGCCAGTGAGGTTTTGGTTGTAAAGTGCTTCAAGGTCAAGTGTGGGTCCAGCCTGCTACAGGCCACAGGCCAGCTCTCATTTATGGCTGAGATTTCCTCCCGTCCAGCACTATGCACAAGTCAGTTTCCAGCCTAGACTTCCTAGCCCTGAGATCTGAAAACTCATACACAATCTTCACTTTTTTTCTTGCATGGAAAAAAAAAAAAAAAAAAAGAACCAACGACATGGAATTTGCAGCTACCCCATCTTAACTATTCCTGGATGTCACCCTGCAGCTCTAATTTCTGCTTTCTCCTCTGCATTCTGGGGACTGCTGCCGGACTTGTCAGCACCTTGTCACGGTTTCCTGTTGCGTGGGCCACCATTGGACTCCGCGTGCCTCACAATTATCCACAAACCCTACAAGTCCTTCACAATTAAAAAAAATATATATTAATAGGTAGGAAAAGGAAGCTACTTTTAAAAATTTAGTGGGGGCTGTTTGTAAAGCCTCCCTGCCCCTGTGAGTGGTCGTGTTGTTTTGCATCTTCTAGTCCTGGGGTAGTCGTTTGTTCTTGCTGTAACATGGACCAAGAATGTGTGGGAGCCAATATGATTTAATGAAATAATATACAAATGTCAAGAATACTTTCATGTCTTGTGTACAGACCATAATAAATTACTTGGATGGAATGTTTTGCTTTTCTTTTCAGGCAACAACCCCACAGTTTACAGTGAGCTTCACTGATAAGAAGTGGCTAAGAAGTATGTTAAAGCTAACCCATTTTTACGTGGGATTAAATGACTGGGGATCTCACCCAGCTTCAAGAGACACAATCATGCAGAAGACATGGACAGGCGGGAAGCAGTAGGTATTAGGGCTGTTCTGGAATTTTTGTGGGCAAAGCAGAGAAAAACAAATTCAGTGAGAATGAAAGCGAATGAACTAGTTTCTCAGAATTAAAGGTGAACCGAAAGAAATTGGCAGCTGTCTGGACTTGCCAGCCAGGGAGGCCATGGTGTCAGATACACGTGACAGATCCAGAGACAAGGCAACACTCCCTAAACAGCTCCCTGGAAGGGCTTGCCAGGAAGCCAGATGCTGCTTCTGGAAGACTGTCTTCCGTGGTTGGGCATCTGGGTTCAGCGCTTTCCATTTACAGAGGAGAAAGGTGGTGGCAAGTGGCAGCTCGTCACTGCCCTTCCAAAAAGTGCTGTTTATAAGTGTGAGAAACGCACACAGAGGCATCAGGGGATTTTGACATGGCACTTGTTTTCAAAGACACCGTTGAAGGATGCAGCATCCCCCTTGCTTCTCAGACAGAAAGCAACACAGTAAGAGAAAGGAGGGAGGAAGAACAAGAAGACTGTGACAGTTCTGCAGAGGCTCCTGTGACCATCAGGGAGTTCTCATTTCTTAGGGTGCATTAGGGGGTTTTATCTGAGTGACTGGGGCGATACATGGTTGCAATTAGGGGAACTGAGTGAATGACAGTGCCCCTCCAGGCTGTATCTCCGGCATGTTCTTCTTCCCGGGAAACATGGTTGAGTATTGGTGTTGGCAGGAGAACACAGTGTGTGCTGGGAGACTGGAAATCAGGTGACTTGAGGTCTGGGTGATTTTTTTTTTCTTCTTCCACTTTGAAGTTTACTGTCTCTGATGCCCAGTATAGACAAGCCCCATTTGCTTATCCAACAAAAGAGAGAGCAGGCTTTGCAATTAGGACTCTTCATTCTTTCATTCATGCCTTGCTTTTATTCTTATTTTCTTTCTCTCCCCTCAATCTCTCTTCTCTCTCTCCCTCTATCCTGCTTTTATTCTCTCCTTTCTTCACCTGATACTTAATATTTGACAATAGTATGAAGTCTTTCGGAACTGAAAAGCATGATCAATAGGGAAGTTGGGATTGATATAACAGGAGCTGGGATTGATAAATTCTCCCATGAGTGAGAGACCTTGGAATACTCTGTCCTAAAAGACATGTCACCATCAAATCCCTTGCCTCCAGGATCAGGGAACCCTGTGGAAGAGGAGGTGGAAAGAGCGTAAGAGCCAGAAGGGATGGAGGACACAAGGCTGTCTGGACATAGTGGGAGTGGCACACCTATGCACTCACAGGGCCTGAGGCAGTATGCCCAGGGTCTGCACCAGATATGGTCCGAGAGCTGAATGAAGACGTGGGCACATGTCCGCCATCCCTAACTCAGGAGCTTTCTCCAATTGGTAACCACTTGCAAAGGAAAAATTAGTGTTCTCCTAAGGAGTCTCACTGGGGAAACAAACCACTCTTAAGGGCGGGCCCCCAGCTCAGCAATTGGCACACAGGGAAGTGAACTGGAAGGCATCTGTGGAGATTATTGTCACATAATGTTTAGTCAGGGAGATTTTTTTCTCCTCCCACCTTACAGGTTGCTTGTGTGTGTATTATGACCTCTCGTTTCGTGTTCTCATGGGATTCCTATGTGTGTGAACATGTGCTTTTTCTTTGACTTTTTCCTGTCTGGTTACATTTTCATATTCAAATTTGTTTTGGATTTGTTAACTAATTTTATTATTATTCCTTAGATGCGTATTTATTTTCTAATGGAGATAGAAAGGGTGTGGATCTAGATGGGAGGGGAGGACCTGGAAGGAGTAGAGGGGAGAAACCATAATCAGAATATACTGTATGAAAAAAGATCTGAAAAAAGAAAAACATTCTCTCAGTAGGCAGTCAAAGGAAGATGAAAAGATAAATTCTCATGTTCTGAGACCTATTATTAATTCCAGATAGTACTAAATTAAAAAAAAATTCACAAGTAATGATGACCTTATGATGTAGTATTAGAGTTGCTCCAGTCTGGGGGTCACGGTGTCCTAATGTGGCTGCAGCCTGCTAGCCCTGTGCATGCTGCCTTCTCGATTTTGATGTGCAACTGGAATGCTAGCATTGTCCCCTCTGTCATCAGAAGAGGGTGTTCTTCATCATGACAAGGATGGTATACCAAATGGGCCAGGCATTTAAGAAGAACGAGTTACTTAAAGTGGGATATTCCCTAGTCCTCATCTGAACTATGTCAGATTTCTACCATTTCAGGCCTAAGATCTCACCTGGATCCACTCACTGCTTTACAGGTGATTGCCACCTTCAGTGAAGTCAGGGAATTCCATTGATTGCTCATAAAATTGTGGCGACACTGTATTTACAAGTCTTTGCAAACAGTGCTATCAGGAACTCAAGGAGCTACATTCCTTAACCGTGTGGTCAACCCTTTTATGGCAGAAGGGATCAATTTTTTTTAAATTATTATTTTCACCAACATTTTCAAGAGGCTGAGTTACAGAATATCTCCGTCCTGTTTGCTCAATGCTGTGTTTGTTTATTGGACATGCGAGGTGAAGTTAAGAACAGTATCTGCTCATGGCTAGAAATCTATCCAATGGTCTGTGACCATGAGAACTTTCTATTTTGTTTATTTATTTATTTCAAGCTTTGGTGCATACTTTTTTCATTGAGCATTTTCTAGGCCTCTTTTAAGGAATTAGTAGGCTTACACATGAAATGTAATACCTCTGCTTCTGCCACACTTTCTTTCTGTAATATGCTTGACGACCTCCAAGAGCTTCTAGGGCTGTGTTTCCTTCCAGTGAGAAGTTCCTAGGATGCTGCTGTCAACTCACCCCTTGGGGTTATTTGTGGCCCTGTGCCATTGCCTTCTTCAAAGTGATGCTTTGAAGAAGACATATTGGTTCTACTGTACTACATTCTGCTAGTGGACTATAAACAGTGACCAAATCACATGATGCCCTAATTTCAGGCCATCCTGTGCATCTGCTTTGTTCCTTTACCTGCACGAGTTACAGGCATTGCCCTGCAACTAGTTCAAAGCCTGGGAATCCTCCTGGAAACTTCACACTAATCATGCACGCACTTGGAGAGCAAATGCTATGGGCTGTGCTTCCTCGGGGCTCTCGGATCTGACCTGCCCTGTTCTTCTAACATTATTCTGTTTTGACCATCTAACTCCTCTTATCTTCAGATGTTTCACTTCTTCTCTTTAGCTCTTTCTATGCCATCCTTTTGCTTTACTTCCGTACTGGGAGTCCTTCCACAGTTGACCTCAAATTCAAACTCCTCTATAATACTAGGGCTTTCTTGACAATTTATCTTATCTACAATATTCTGAGTTTACATTTTTTATTTCTATTTATAATTCATAACTCTATTTATCCTGGAGGGCATTTTTTCCCTCACATTGTGGTCCTCCATGCCCTGGTATACAGTACAGTTTGCCATTTGTGCTCACAAGTTCTATGTTACAAGAATCAATAACTGCTGATTAAAACTGTTCAACTGCTTTTACATTTTACTGAGCGTGTACAGAGTAGCCTTCTTGTCATTATTTCCTAAATAGTAGCAAATAGCAATTATTTTCTTATTATTACATTATATTAGGTGTTATGAATAATCCAGAGAGATTTCAACTCAAATTTAGAAGGAGACCGTTGGTTATGTACAAATAGTATCTCATTTTGTGTAAGAAACTTGATCATTTTTAGCTTTTGTACAGTGCCTATCAAATGGATAGATACACTTAAAGCTAGTCTGTGTCATGGACTCTGAAGGTGTTCTTTTGAGGTTTCTAAGCTAAATTTCTACACTTGCTTGGTGTTTCATGCCTTGAACCTTGAATTCAGTGGAGAGACACTTTTTCTTCTGCAACAAATTAGGAATAAGTACATTGGATCTTGTTTAACTTGCTGTGATTATTTAATTTCTGGCATTGTAAAATGAAAAATTCCCAGGAAATAAATAAACAGCAAGTGTGTATTTCAATAAACTATTATTGACAAGAACAGGGAGCAGAACAGATCTTGTCTAAGCTTGAGAACTTGTCAATCCACTAGTTCCTGTAGGTCCTAGAAGCCAAACGACACTCATTGAAAACTTATGAAGGAGTTGGAAGATAGGGTGTTACAGTTGACAAACAAGTAAGAATTTATTTAACATATTTCAAACATGAATAAAAGGAACATTCAGGATAACTTTTTCTCAATGCTGTATGCTTCCAAGGGCTGAAATTGGGGCTGTAACCTTTTTTCTTATCCAAGTTCCAAATTCCCAGTTCTTTCCTTTATTTAGGACAAGGCCAAGAAGAATATGGCTAAAACTTTTATTTCTCAGAGGCCAGTATCGCTGTGGGGGTGAACCTTGGTCCACAACAGAAGACAGCTGTAGAAGGGGCAATAACAATTCTAAGTTTACTGTTTTCTACACTTTATTGAGAAGCAAAGTCTAAAGATCCTCAGGAATTGTTTCACTCCTGCCTTGAATGTTTATCTCCCAATGCCTTCTTCTAGGAGAAGGGTACAACATGGGAAGCGTAATTGCACCTTGGTCCCCAGTTCACAAATCTTATAAATTCTTTGCCAAGATGTCTCCTAAGTTGATGATGTTTTAATAATCCCCATGGGAAGTTGAAAACTGTTGATTCACCTCACAATCTGAATAATTAGTTTTAACTCTCAGACCAGCTTCTCCCACAACAGTCCAACTGAGGAGTTTCGTGCTCATTGGAAGCACGTTAGCTGTTCCAAATGGCGGACATTTCGCACACACAGGCAAAGAAGCCACCATGTTTCTTATTCCAAACAACTTGCTACTCTTGTCCCTGAAGAGATGAACAAGACAGAGAGAAATGGAGGGATGGATGGATGAATGGAAGAAGGGGGAGGAGGGAGGAAGGGAGAAGGAGAGAGAGAGAGAGAAAGAGAGAGACAGAGAATAACAATTTGTACACATTCCTCATTTTCCAATAAAAATACCCATAGCCTGCAAATCTTTGGCTATCAGGTGTTGTGGTTGGGTAGAAGACCAAAGTGTACAGAAAGAGAGTGTAGTGCCAGGAGACAGCACAGAAAAACACATTCTGTTCCAAAGCACAGGAGACCAGAGCAGTCCGAGGCCTGGATGGGCAGAAGTGAGTCACACCCATGATGCTTCTGAGGACCAGACGAAAGAGAGGAGGTCCCTGGTTTTGAAGTACATGTTTATCCATATCTAACCTCTATAGGGTATCAGAAATGCCCACAGTGCCATTGTAAAGAACCGGTACTGTTTCCTCACTATGGTTTCCACACAGGACCCTCCTATTTCTAGGTCATCACCATTTAAGTTGTCTCAGATGTGCTTTTGCAGAATATTTTATTTAATATCCATAAAGACCACAACAGCTTTAAATATCAGTTCTCTCTCACAAAGTAGCCACAGCTCGACAGTTGCTCCTTTTACACGGCATTCAACTGGCATGCTTCCCTAAGATCTGCCTGTTCGCTGAAAACATTTGTTTTTTTTTTTTTTTCACCTTGGAATTCTATGAACAGCTGGGCAATTTTCTTAGAGTCAATGCAAAAGGGAAGATTTTAAAACTCTCCTTTTAATCTAGCTTATAATGTGCAAATCTCCCCCAAGAAAACTTATTTGCATCTAAAAGTTAGCAGCAATTATATTCTCGTAAGGATATTTTTCAGAAATGCTTGAATTCTATTATTTCTTTCTATTTATTTATTTATTTATTTGGCTTGAGATCGAAACCCAGGGTCTTAGATAGGATCCTCCAGTACTGGAATTTATTGTTAAAAAATACCCATTTCTGAGAGATTTTTACTATTCTTGAATAATGTGTACCTAAGCGAGAATTAAATGTTCTTCTGTCCCACCTTCCCCCGCCCCCACAAAAAAATTCGGAGATTACTTTTGATTTCCTAAATGAAAGCCACAAAGTAAATCTGGCTAAATATTGTAATTTTGCCCTACTCCGAATCTCATTTTCTTTGTTCCCTTGAGATTTGGAGAAATTCTTTCCGGTACTCAAGTCTAACTACGCTATCACAGGTCTCTGGGAGTCTCTTTCCTGCTCTCTCTGCTATCAGACATGCCGTCATGAGCTGACTCTCCTACACAAGGATCACGGTGCAACTGTGCGCTGCATATACATTCGTGACTCTCTGCTTCTCCCTTCCTTCCTTTAATTGGATCACACCCCCAACTGCTACTCACTAATAAACAGGCCATTTTCCTACAACTTTCGCCCTGATTGGCTTTATCTTTGGTCACCTATGACATATTTTACAGAGAGAGCACTTGGTTCTTACATGGTCATTCAGAAGGTATCATAGGGTCTTCCTGGTCCAAGCACTATAATGTCAACTCATGAAAGTGGCCACTCATACATTTTCTGACTCATAGTATTTTCAGATTACTGTTCATTCTGAATTTTCCATCTCTGGCTCTGACAGTAGGAACTGGCCCTAAATTTAAGGTCTTTAGATAAAGCATCCACATCATTTTTACCTCTCTCATTTCTGTATCCTAGAAATATGCAGTTCTCTACGGGGAAAAGAACCCTGAAATTGCAATGCTGCCTAATCGTAAAAACTGTTTCTGCTATGATTTAGGAAGACATTCTTTCCTTTATTTTGCAAGAGCAGACAGAGCATAGGATTTGACCTTGAGTTCAATTAGAATAGAATAGTCAGAGCATAGGATTTGACCTTGAGTTCAACTACGAATGAGGACTTTGGACCCTGATACTATTGAGCCTATGCAGTCATTAAATAACATTATGCTTAGTATAATCACAACCCTGTGAAAGTTCTGGCTTTTATGGGAAGATTTCCCTCCACCTTCCAGTCCAGCTGTGCTGTAGCAAGTTTTCCCAGTTGGTAGCTTTTCTGCTGTGAGGGCAGTGTTTCACTCACAGCTCTGAAAACATAGCTCTGCTCTGTTAACTGTAAAGTATAGAGGTCAAGTGGAATTTTGGCACATTATAATGATCCTTCCCCCTCACTAAAGAAACTTTAGTACACACACACACATATTTTGTATTAAACACTACACACAAGTATGGATGGTATATTCACTGAAGGACTACCAAATGCATCAAGAATAAAAAAAAACATCCTAATGATTCTTTCAAACACAAATATATTTAAACTTAAGTTAAACAATCTTTCTATTTAGTCTTCTCAGACTTTGATGACATACCACAATTGGCTGTTTATCAAAAATGTAGAAAAATGCTTAGCAAGATATAATTGTGTACACACATTTATGCATAATTAAATTCAGTTTATAACTTGGTACTGGATGGAATATGGCCACACCACCCAAGAAAGGTTGGTGGGTGATAAATAACACATTTTCCTCACCCATAAAGATAAATCTCGAAATGAGAATGCTTTGAGGTAACAGAATAATCTGATCTAAAAATCTTAGTTTAAAATATCTATTTCCAGTTTTACTGAACTAAACAAAAGATCTAAGTTAGAAAATCCATTTAGATATCAGAAGCATGCTTATATAGGAACTGCATCTCTGCGCCTCAGCACATAGATTCTGTGTGTTTCGGAGGGAAATTCTATAGCCAATTCTTAGTTTCTTTATTTTATTTTTTTAAAAAAATTCTACTATTCATCTTATTCTTATTTTTCCTTTCAATCAAAAAAGAGAAATATCTGAGACTAAGTAATGGCTATTTCTCAAGAACATTAAGACTGGATTTATCTTAAATAGTGTAATTTTGATTTGTCTTTTGACTTTGTCCATCTAGAATTACTAGGAACTCTAGCTTTTAACTGAAACTTGAAAAACCCCTTCATGCTAGGTAAAAACCTTAAGAGTTAAATAATAACATATCAGGAATTCTTAGTCTTGTGTCCGACATTTTACGCATATTCTTATTTAATTCTCATAACTATAAGATATGGTATATTATTTAATCTAGCTGTAGATGTCTGAGACCATAACTGAGACAATGTATAGGCCAAAGATTTGGCTCTAAGTCTCCTTGTTCTATTCATTTAAGAGCCAAGATCTTTTCCTGTTCTATCCTGCATCCTATCTATGAAAGATGCTCAGAACTTTGAGAGAACAACTAACACGATGCATTAGGTTTTTATATGTTCTCGAGGGCAAGTATTACTTTAGCAAGCTATGCTATAGTAAAACCTTGGAGTGTTATCCTTAGAGTGATAAGACAGGTTTGCTTAACGAAATAGAAGGCAGTACATGGGTTGTAAAGAGTTGAAGAATAATGTGTGCAGGGCTATACTATAGCACCAGAAGCAACATACACACACACGTTTGCATGTGCTTAGAAAGAGGTCTGAGAGGATCCATGAAAGAATGTTAGCTACTTCTGCTCAGCAAGCTAAGAGTGATGGGCGGGGGGGGGGGCAAATGTCACTTTTTAATGTATATTCATCACTGCTGCCTCCATATTTTGTGTGCAGTTGCATGTATTGTGTTCACAATTGAAAATGATTGAATGAGTGAGTTGAATAGTTTCCAGGCATTATTCATCCCGAGTAGTGACTCAGGTGATTAAGCAACTTTAATCTCACAAAGCACAACTGCAGTTATGGTTCACTGCTCTGTGAGCAGTGCGCTGACGCCTCGCATGTAGAGAGCTCAGCCGTCACTGAGTGTATCACACTGTGCCTTATTGAATATCAACAGAAGGCAATAGCTGTTATTTCAGATGTAGCCTGGCCCAAACAGAGCTTTCAAACCTGCTCTTCCCATTCCTCCACCAGCTTTGCCCATCGGTACGTGTGGCATTATCATTTCTCAGCTTGCCTAAGCAGAAACCCGAAGGGGCAACCATGGTCTCTCCTTCCTTTCTACCACTATGCCACAAACAACAGTACACCCAACTTGACCCACTTGTAAGATTTCTTGACTCATTTCTCTCTAACGCATTGGTTCTCAGTCTTCCTATGCTGCAACCCTTTAATACAGTGTCTCATGTTGTGGTGACAGCCCCAATCATAAAATTATTTTCGTTGCTACATCATAACTGTAATTTTGCTACTGTTATGAATCATAATGTAAATATCTGTGTTTTCCAATAGCCTTAGGTGACCCCCATGAATAGGTTTTTGACCACTAAAAGGTTGGGACCCATGGGTTGAGAACCATGGCTCTAAGGTCTTCTTCACATCGCCTCTATCTTCTGCCTAGGCTACTAGCTAGTGGCGTTCCTGCTTGCATAATTGTTGTCTAATCTCTGCTTGGCAGCCAGAGAAACCTTGTATTCCCTCAGTTGAGCCTCTTCAGTGGCTCCTCCTTGTATTTAGCATGGAAATGTGAGACTTCTGTTTTCAAGTCTACGTTCCTTACTTACTTGGTGCTGGCCTTTCCTGTCTGCTTTCTGCTTTTCGTGGGTATCAAGAACGTTTGGGCTTCTGGATCTTTATACTTGCCACCCTTTTCCTGAACCACTCCTCTCTAGCTGACTACATGCCTAGTGCCTTGACAAAGTGGAATGCAAAGAGTGTACGTCATATAAGTTTGGTCATTGGATTTGGTACATGGTGATGCTGTATTCCAACGTCTGTCTGAATCGTTTCATGATTTGCCTATAATTTTAGATAGCAAAAGTCAACATGGACCATCATGGGCTCTGGCAATCTTTCTAACAGTCAGTCAGCAAACATTTTCATGTTTTAAAAAATGCAGATAAAATAGAAGCCTTCAGAAGTTCCCTTTTCAGGTTTCTCTTCCTATCTTGAGTATGTTTTCAGGCTTCTCAGGAAGACTGAGGTCAGGTAGTGTAAAGATCTCTGATGGATGCTTAGGGGGAACTTTGTCTTAGAGATACAAGGTCAAATGTTCTCCGTGTCAGTAACAACTATAATACAACATACTCAAAAACTTGCATAACTTACTTAGTCAGATGTCCAAAGAGGATTTTCATCGTATCATGATTTGGTGGAGGGAGAGCTTTTACCAGACACTTTATAGCTTCAATTCTTGCATTACGGTCTTGTTTTTCTGAAACAAAATTGGAAAGAAAGATAAGAAAAGACAGAGATTCCACTGGTATATGAAAGGGTTTCTGAGGAGATTTTTGGACTCTGACCTAGCAACAGTACTGATCATTAGTTCCTGACTCTCTTGTAGTGAGCTTCTTGATTTGATGATAAATTAGACTATAAGCACATCAAAACAGTAACAGCGTGACTTTGGTAAAATCTTTCTGTTGAGGTTAGATATTGAATTACTTTTTTGTGTTTTTATTTGCAAGGCATGGAGTGAATAATGCTTTCTAAGACAGTCGTGGCCTCTAATCCTTGGTAAGAGAGTCTTTGAAGGTGCGATCTGGTTAGGAATTGACACAGGGAGACCTCTCTGGAGTGTGACCTCTCAGGTCCATATCCCAGGCAGTCGAGGGGACGAGAGCTAGTGAGAAGGTAATATGGCAATGAGAACAGAGAAGAGGTGTCTGATGCAGCAGAAGCTGCCTTTTGCTGGAAAAGACAAAGACGCAGAACCTGGGGAGGAAACAGACCTGTCGATATCTAGAGTTATGGTTTGGTGAGGCTGGTGGCAGATGTCTAACCTTCAAGACTAGAAGATAGCAAGTTCATGTTCTCTGAAGTCACAGGTTGGTATAAGGACACACAATGTGATTTAATTATAAATATGCTGCAATTATTTGAAATAGTCCACTGTGGTTTTATTTTGTGGGGGGATACTTTCGAAGGAGCAGAAGATATATTTTTTAATAATTTCTGTGGTTTTTTTTAACCTCATACATTTTGTTTTTGCTGATAAAATAAGAGCATTACAAATCTCTCAAAAGTCAGGAAGTAGTTGTTCAAAAGTGTGTACCCCATTGATTGCTTCCCTCATGCTGTTCCTTTCAGAGAGAGGTGGTGTGTGGAAAATGAATCTCGATCCTTTGTAAAAGTGTCACTGTAGCCAAGGCCTTCCAGGGTAGAGGTATAAATATCTACTCTTCTTCAGCACTTTCTTGCCACTGAACTGGGTGTCTCTCTGGCTTAAAAGCGCTTTCTCACGTCCAACACATGATCCTCAGAACTCCAAAGACTTCTTTTCTTGACTCATGATGTATGGGAAAGTAGTACATGATATGGACACCCACACAGTATCCATTTTATTCTTCCTTAGCATGATAACATATTGTGAACAGGAAGGTAACATGTCTGTCTGGTCAACCAGTCCCTTTCCCAACCTCCTCTGTAGCTAGGGTGGCCATATGACCAAGTCTGGCCAGTCAGAGCCATGGTTATGTGGGAGTTCTGAAAAGTTGAGAATGCCGATGGAAGTCTTCGCTGTGAGGTGAGCTTGAGAGCTGAGGCTGTGGACACGGAACACATGCTAGAAGGAAGGGCTCTGTGGAGCAGCAAGACCTGAGTTTCTGTGACATAGAAAAATGAATCCTCGTGTACTAAAGCCTTTGCTGATGGGTCACTGATACCAAGGCAAATAGTTCCTATAAAGATGTCCTCCCAAAACCCTAATACTTAATCTCTTGTTAATAGATGCATGGATTTTCTACAGTAGGCTAAGGAAGAATCAGTTCAGAAGCTGGCAGTTTTCTTATGCGATGTTGCAAAAGAAACATTTTATAAGGCATTATAAGAAGATGTCCTGCTGGAGATAGCATTTGGCTAAATTGGAGGGAAGGCAGTCTTCCTAGTGGTACCCTACGTGAAAGCTGCCCTCTTAAGACCACAAAGGTCTGTAAATAGCGCTTCCCACAGTCAAAGCTTTCAGAATTACCATTATTCTTAATTTTAAGAGTTCCAATAGTATACAACCTGGATCACTACACAAAAAGGAAGCAAAGAGGAAAAAGAAAGAGAAAAAAAAAGCAGTTACCACATCTCTTTGTAGAGTAGTCCCTCTGTCATGTAATTGTAGGTACTTCACAGAGACCCTGGTGAATATGAGATCCCATACAAAGAAGTCAAGAAAAATGGCAGGGAAGTTGGTCTAGTTACCCAGGCAAAACTATCCAGGCATGCTCTATGCCTTGTAGCTAACTTTGTATAGTCACCTGTGCAACACTTACAGCCTTTCCGTTGCACAAATGCCTTTCAATTCCCCCCATCAAACTGCTTTTCTGTGAAGCAAAGTGACTTCTCTACTGGTAGGTAATGGATTAAATGAGAAAGAAATGAATTAGTGACTGAAAGCCATGAGCATGGGTTAGGATGGATGGATCTTACTTGAAATTCTTTAATAGCCTCTTATAGCTGTACTGGATAGTTTTATGTCAACTTGGTGCAAGCTGAGGTCATCAGAGAGGAGGGACCCTCAACTGAGCAAATGCCTTCATTAAGACTGTGCTGTTGGCAAGCCTGTAGGGCGTTTCTTAATTAGTGACTGATGTAGAGGGCCCAGCCCATTTTTGGTGATGCCATCCCTGAGTTGGTGATCCTTTTTTTTTTCCTCTTTCTTTTTCCTCTTTGCTTCCTTTTTGTGTAGTGATCCAGGTTGTATACTATTGGAACTCTTAAAATTAAGAATAATGGTAATTCTGAAAGCTTTGACTGTGGGAAGCACTATTTACAGACGTTTGTGGTCTTAAGAGGGCAGCTTTCAAGTAGGGTACCACTAGGAAGACTTTCTTTAAGAAAGCAGGCTGACCAGGACAGGAGGATCAAGCCAATAAGCAGCTCCCCTCCATGGCCTCTGCATCAGCTCCCTGTTTGAGTTCCTGCCCTCACTTCCTTTGATGATGAATTGTGATGTGGAAGCAGAAGTCAGCTAAAGCCTTTCCTCCCCAGCTTTCTTTGGTCATTACAGCAATAGTGACCTTAACTAGGACATTAGCTTTGTGGCCATGTACACATTTCTTATTCTCTCTCACTAGTATTTAAAAGAGGAGTTTTATGGAATAGACTATAGTATTCAACATGCTTTGCACAAACAGTAGTGAAACTAAGTACTCTATAAATGCTTATCTTCCAATCAAAACATTTTTGAGGTTCAGTTCAACCACTTACAGCGCATAGAAATGATCTCCTTGCAGTAACCATTAAAATGTAGTTACTATTTGTGTGTGCGTATGTGTGTGTGTGTGTGTGTGTGTGGGTGTGTGTGTGTGTGTGTGGTGGGGTAAGCTATGTACACAAGTGAATGCTGGTACTTGTAGAGTCCAGCAGAGGACATCAGCCCCACCCCCACCCCCAGAGCAGGAGTTACAGGCTGTCTGAGCTGCCTAGTAGGGATGCTGGGAAGTGAACTCAGATCCTATGCAGTGGTATTAACCACTGAGTCACCTCTCCACTCTTAGCTACTGATTTTTCAGCTTGTTTGTTCGTTGGTCGATGTGCAACTGCTCTCCTAGGTAGGCATTAGGTAACATGCTAAATACTTTTGTAATGGCCTAAGGGATTGATATAATTGGAGAGTGGTTATATGTAGGAAAGTTTATAAACTGTGATGGTTTATGTCTATAAGAAACATTTTACATTAAAAGCATTTTAGAAAATGTTCCTTCTTTTTCTTCTTTTGAGGAATCAGACAATTGGATAGTTACATAGATATTTGTGGCTAAGTTAGACCAAGGGAAATAAGCACAATGGACTAAAGAAGACTGAAAAACGCTTGAGGAACAGCTATTTTTCCTGACAGCAGAGTCTGAACAACATCTCTTTGAAGGATTATAAGAAAACAATGTTTTCCCATTTAAATCAACACCACATAACCCTTTCATGGCATGTAAATAGTATAAACATGCCTAAGTGGGAAAGCATCTAAAAACACAATGGAAGTATTAAAATTAAAATAACACTTTTTCAGTTGGGCTTATGGTGTGTCATGCTAGGCTCTGGGATCATCTTCCGTAAGCCAGGAATGGTTCCTATGCACTACGACTCATACACAGCTTACTAAGACCATGTCAACAGTCTTCAGTTGATTCCATGAACACACAAATGACAGACTTTTCTGCTATTTCTCTCTTAGCATGCACTTAATTCTACTTTTGTTCTAGCGCCCCTGATTTTTAGTTGCACTCTATGTTTTCAATTATTTTTATTTAGTCCCTCACCTCCAGCTTGTGTTTCCACTCTCTCAACTGGGAAACTTCAACTGCACACAAGACATTTCTGCATTCAATTTCACCATCCAACAGGGATTCTAAATAATTTTCTGTCAACTCTGGACTTGCTAGCCCCGTCTTCTCAAACTCCAACAAACTATAGCAGTAAATCAGGTTTTTCAGATACATTTCTATGCTCCTTGGAGAAGTCACATCTTTCATGATGTGAAATAGACTTCAATGTTATGGTAAGAATGTGGTTTATGTTCATCTTATTAATGGTTCTTAGGTCACTTTTTAAAACAATACAATTTATGAAAGTAACATTTGCATTTATCTGCACAGAGGTTACTACTGAAACACATTTACAATCAAATGCTTTATAGAAAAGAGATAAGATAAAATTATATGATGATGGAAAGAGTTTGGCCCAGTAAAGAACCTTGGGATGGATAACCTCCAGTCACTTTCTGGCCTTATCATCCATGGTCTTATTTTTCTTAATTTATTTATAGATGCATATTAAATCACATTTTGAAATAGATTCTGCTACTATATAGGTCCAGGGAAATGAAAAGTCTTGATTCTGCCAGTACATAATTCACATAAGTCTTATTTATCTGACTGTCTATAATTCTTAAAAGATAGTTATAACCCTGTGTGTTTAAAGAGGTCACTGTGTACAGTTGTTCTTCTGAAGTGTATTCTGGAACATTAACATGTCTTGTATGAAAGCATTATATGTCAGGCTGTGTTTAGAGTATGGCGATCCTCTAGTTTCATTTGAGCTATGTTTTTTGTGTTGTGGTCATTTCAGAATGTGGCGAGAGGGCTGTCATTGTTTACAGCAATAATTATCAGTAACATCCCTTTCATTTCAGGCTATCCTACTAGTGAAACAAATCCTTTATAATACATTTTCAATGACAAATCTTAGAGGAAGATGAGAAATTAGCCAAACTATAGCAACTGCTTGTTCAATATTTTAAAACAACATATATTTACTTTAGGAAGAGATGCTCAAGAAGCAGGTTTAAATCTCACCTACTTCAAACTTACGTTGTAAATAAGAGAAGTGGTTTATCATTGAGCAGACTGATGAAAGTTACTGAGAATTTCTCCTCTGCTTTACAGTGATGGGCAAATTGCTTATACTCTGGAAGGTTCTTAGTCTTTAAAACACAGCAAAATGTATATAGGTCTCAGACTTTCTGTGGAATCAGATGTTTTAACACACATTCATATATGTTAAGTGCTCATTGAGTAATCTTCACTTGGACAAGCTTTCTTAGATTGTTACCAGCTCTGAGACAGGAATCTCATCAATCAAGATTGTATCTAAAATCATACCAAACCATCTATTTTACTATTTATTTATTTTTATTTTTTTCTTATATGCTATCCTTTAGTACTTTCTTAAAAACAGAAACAAGCCACAGAATATGATAGATTTATAATCGGAAAACATGCCAGCTATCAAAATTTATTTGGTTAAAATTCATAAGTAGAGTTCATAGAAGCAGAGGCACCATTGCAATAAAGCACCAAGCCATTACTATGGACTGGAAATTGATCTATGGTTGACAAGTTTTACTTTTGTGAGGTTCTTTGCTCCTTATAGACCCCTCTAGAATCCAGAAAAGCAAGGTCTTGTAGTTAATTAAAAGGAAGGCGCATTCTTGATGTCTTCAGACACCTGGCAAATTTAGTTTGAAGTACTGATAAGCTGTGTTAAGCAGTTTAACTGGAACTGAATCCATGTGACGTAAGTAGGACCGTTTCCTTCTTTAGCGGGCATCCCTGATAACTAGATCTGGCCAACTGATTTCCACAAATCACATAGATCTCCTTGTAGTTACTGTTTCACCTGGAAAATATCGGAGTTTTGCCCATTTCTGAAACAAACTAGTTTTTATAAAAGAATTTAAACAATGAGAACTCTCTACCATCCGTCAATGTTAAGATCCAGAACACTCTAGCCAGGGCATTGCCATAGGACCATCGATTCCTTAAGCCAGGAAGCTGCTCACTGGCTGCTTCATTACCATATCTAGAGGCCATTTCTCGTCCTGGTGCAGGAGGAGGTAGCCATTTAGTGCTATCTCCAGTCAAACTGGCCAGGTAGATACAGACATTGAAAACACACTTTCCTCTTACTTACAAATATAAAATACAACATTTCTTGGTTTATAGGGTGCTTTAGGGACCACAGATATCACAAAAGTGAAAATCATCACGCAATTAGAAGCCTTGCTAATGGGCATCGTAAGATCAATCTCTTATCTGCCCTTTATTCCTCGCGGCAGTCAAGAGTCAGAAATTGTTAAGTAAATTTATCTTTTAAATAATTTATAGTGGGCTAAACATATGCATACATACAAATGAATAAAGTATATACTTAGCAGGCAAGTGTACAGTCCATGGCTAGTACAAATCTGGTCTGTGTCCTTGTCAGTTTCTGACCCAGAGAGCCAAAAAACACAATACGCCATAACCGATGTTTAAATATAAGGCATATTAAAATACAGGTGTTGATGAACATTTTATCTTTCTTCTTACTCAAGGAATTATCCAAGACGATTGTGGAAGTAAAAAAGCTTCTGAGGTGTTAGTTTGCCTGGTGAAAAAAATTCAAAATAATTTAGAATTTCACAAATCAATGAGATTAAATTCTATTTAAATCCATTTTGGAAGGCCTTCATGATTATCACGATTAACTACTTTATGTATCCTTAAATACATTCATGAAAGGTAAAAATACTCTCTTTTCTTCTTTCCTGGAATTGTATTTGTTATTCTGAGACTCCCGATGGACTGACCTTATGTGGGAAGAACGTTTGGAGAACACTGACATTTAAGACTTTCAGTAACTTTTAAAGAGAATTATTACTTGGGGGTAACCAATTTAAGGATGATTATATTTCTTAAAATTCATCAACCTAAAATTGGCTCTTGTGTGTGTGTGTGTGCGCGCGCGTGTGTGTGTGCATGTGTGTGAATGCCAGAGGACAACATCTGGTATCATTCTTAGGGTACTGTTGACTTCTTTGAGACAGGGTCTCTCTGGAGCTTGCCACTCAGACTAACCTGAGTGGTTAGTGAAACCCTGGTATGCGCCTCTAGCTGTCCTCCTCCCCAGAACTGGTGTTTGAAACATATACCACCATACTTGGTTTTTATCTCGTGTGCCGAGCGTTGAACTCAGGTCCTTGCACTTTACTGAGTAAGCTGAACCTTAAACTTGCTCCCTTCATTTTCCAGCATTGCCTCTATCTGAATTGGAGCACGAGGTGGCATCTGACCCTCCATCAGTGGTTTTTACAGGAAGAGCAGAAGTCTGCTAGAGATTTGCTGTTTTCAAAGTCATTTTGGGAGTATCATGGCGGCCAAGCACATTTCTGTAACTTACAAATGACACTAATTCATTCTTAGGGGAGAAGCTGTGCTGAGAAAACAAAACAAACAAAACAAAACAGCTCACTAGTTTATTGCTTTGAAACTCAGGTCTATGTAATTTTTCTTTAAATTATGTTTATGTATATCTGGTTTTATAAATATTTTTTTAAAAAATGTCTTGGCATTGTGAGTTGTTTAAACTCTTTCTCATTGTAAACCAGTAACATTCCAAATACTTAAGAGGCTGTTTATATTAATTGTTTTCTTTGTACATTTTCATGAGAGTAGAAATCCAACTCTTCTAGGTTTGAGTTTTTCATACAAGTTTCTTACATTCTGGTTATTTCCATCAGTAGACAGATTAAACTTACAGGGATTTAAAGTCTCATGTGAAATTAATAGAATCTATCTGAGAAAGAAAACACAATCCTAGAAACTCTCGTCTGTTTGGAGTTTAAAGATGCTTTTTAGGCAAGACATATTAAATTTTATCTAGAACACTTGTACTAAACAAAAGACCTCTGAAGATGAGAGAATTCTTGGGACAGTAGCTTTCTTGTCAGTTTATTTGACCTGAACTCACAGCAATACTGAGAGCCTAGGGAAGCTCTGAATTAAACAAACAGCAAAATCCTTTAAGAAATGGGTTATAAAATCATTTGTGATTCAGCTTCCTCATCCCCTCCAAATTGAACAATCGGGAAAGAGGGAAAACAGGCAACACGTGGCAACTTTAGTCAGCATTTCTGAGCTGGGAATGATAAACACCTCTGCCTGCCCCAGCATTTATCAGGACTGAGATATTATTACCACATACAGTCACAGCGTGGTTACTGTTATCATCGGAAGAAAGAGCCAGCTAATCTTAATGGTTTGTAAAGCCGTTACCTGCGCTGGTCTGACATTTATCATGATCATTTTACCACATGGGTCCCTACATAGCAAAGGTCTTTTATCTGGAAGGGACATCACTATGAATTATTATTTGCAGCTAGGTAGAAAATTGTATGTTGTAGATACCTTTACTCATTATAAATCACATAGTCACATCCCACCATTTCACCCAGAAAGCTGCTGAGCCTAGGGTTTTTGCCACAGCTTGGTTTTTCCTTTCTCCTCTCTGTTAGTTTCTCAAAAACAGGACCTCCTCTTTTTTTTTATTAGAATCTTAAATACATTTTTTTGATGGCAGCATTTGTGTGGTAACAATATGTAGAGACACAGTTTATAATCAGAGGGATTTCTGGGGCCTTCTGTATAAGGACTACGCAGGTGCTTGGGGTGTGCAGTGACCAGCAGGTGCTCAACTGCTTATTTGAAAGGATCCTTCCCTCAGCCCAGCTGGCCAGAGCATCCTATGCTTTGGCTTTTACCAAAGAATGCTTACCAGTAGGTCAGACAAAATTTCATGCTCTTGGCTTAAAATAAAGGATTTATGACCTTGTTTGCCCCCAAATACTTTGCTTGAAGAAGAGGAGTAAAAGAGTTTTGTTTTGTTAGATTGGAACTTTGAATAACTCTGGTTTAGTAGGCTAGAGTGGAGTTGAAGATTCTTCTAAACACTTTGTTCACGGAGCTGCTTAGATTTTGTCTCAAACTACCAATGTCCTAATGAAATGCAAGGACACAGAATGTGGAGGAAATTAGACATGGAAGGTCTGATGTTTTAGAACCACAGGACTAACTCAGCAAAGTACTGTGCATTAATCTAACAATGGAAAACTCCAACGCACAGCCCAAGTTGTTTACCATGGGGAGAAACAAACAAACCCTCTCTTTTAAAAAGATTGAGGCAACTAATCTTCTGAAAGAGATATTTATATATTTTCTTCTTTCTCAAGTGTTCCATTAGGAATAAACAAGCCAGAAATTCTGCACTTCCATAATGAAGAGGGAGGAGACTTCTTTGCCATTTTACATTTAGGAAGAAATGTGCGAGAAGAATGTGACAATTTAAGCAAATCAAGATTGTTTCAAATGGATCACAAACGGGACTTGGTGGGGGTATTTTATACTAGCACGTGAAGCAGGCAGTAAATTTGAAAGGAGGATTTTCTCAATGGTCTAGTTCTGATGTGTTTTCCCATTTCTTTGTGTGTTTAAAAGTGGTTTGGATGTGGTGTTTAATATTGCTATGGCTCTTTTGCAAATGAGTTCTGGAGAAACATTCACACATGAAGGAAAGCTGGTGTGCCGCACCGCCAGCAGCTGCTGGGCACAAATGAACTACCCGGATTCTAGGTTTGGATCGAGCAAAAATAAACATATCATCCCCACTAAAAAAACCTGTCACTTTTTTATTATTTTATTAGTTATTCTAACTGCTTATCGTCATCAAAAGTAGAGCCCTGTCCCATTGAAGAAGCCCAATCTTTATTATCAAAGCCTGAAACAATAACAACTTAACTGGAGGGCATCATTTTGTAGGAACAGGCAACACTTTGCCTGCGTTGCCACACTGGTCCCTGGTCCCGGAATCAAACAGATATTATTGCGGATGTCCTCCAAAGTGATCTGTTTCTGTTTCAGAGACAGGTTGAGAGATGCGCTTGCTGAATTTGAGGCCCGGGAGAGGCAGTCATTTGTGAGGCCAACCTGTGTGTACTTCAGTTGCTCACAGCAGCTGCCCACAATTTGGTTCAATCTTCTAAAATTTCATTGTAAAATGGTGGCCTAATACTCCAGCGTATCGCTTTGCAGCCGAATGAAAGAGTGAGTTATCCCCAACAAACGAGCAAGCAACCAACACTCTCGCCTTCATTCTTTTATATTTCAGGATGGTGCTTTTGTTTGAATTTGCCACCATCTTGCCATCATACCCCCCCCCCCCCCGCCGCAACCTGGGAGCATTTACAATAATTAGTGAGGAGCTTTGCTGCTTGGAATCTCCCCCCATTCTGGGGAGCTGGGTGAATTGTTGAGTGCTAATGAAAGTCAGAGACTTCTAGCAGTGGCTGAGCCAGGCACTGCTCCGCAGACTGTGAGCTTCCCACTGTGCGGCAGTGCACGCTTCCCGCTGTTATGTTTACCATAGTTTTAATGTCTGTGAAAAAATTCCTGATGCAACCGAATTATGCTGTGCCCTTTTGTTTATATAACCCTACCCTTCCCTGGCCACTCGCTGCCCCTGTTTTAACAGATTCTGGTTGTGGCTGTCCCCGTCTCTAACAGAAAAGTGTGTCCTCAACTTTGTGGCCATTTTACCACTTACAAGAGCCTAGCTGATTTGCAGCCTGACTTGAAAAGCCTATCTAAAAAGAAGTTTTGGAGGAACACACATGCACACATGCACACACACACCACAGCCCGCTTTTGAGGTACCGGGTACAGCCATCTTCTTCTTCAGCGCACTTGAATTTTATCTTAGGTAGTGTTAAAGCACCAAACTATGTCAGCTGGTGTTGGCAGTCGTAGCTTAAGATGCAAATGATTTTGGTGAAATGTGCCGTGTCTTTAGAGAATTCTCTTAAAAAACCCCAAACTCACTGCAACTAAATACTGTGCTCTAAGACGAAAACAAGCCGATGGCAATTGAAGTTGTCCTTGCTTTAAAAAATGGTTATCTCAAAGATGGCCATTCCCTTATATTGTAAATTGAATTCACCAAGTGTGATGTACAAGGAAGTTTTTAATGAGGATGCATATAACTCTTTCCATCCATTACCAAGACTCAAAAGGACAATGCAACCCTTTCTATTAGACAGCGGAGAAATGGAATTAATAGCAAAAAATAGCACTCGAGAAAGTTTAACTTTAATGTTTCAAACTCCAGGTGCCAGAGTTTGAGGAAAATAACCAATAATAGCCATTTTTAACATATTTGATGGGACTGATTATGCAATGCGCAACTCTAAATGGCTTATAGCACATTGTATCATGGTTCCATCCCATTGGCTACAGTAGGGTGCAGGCAGATGGATGGCAGTGACAGGGAGAGAAGTGCTTTTGCTTAGCCGTGCGTTAAGATGCCATCCAGAAGCTCTGTGCACTGCAGACACTTCATTAGGATGCCAGGATAATGGTAAACTACCACTCAGAGTGACACCCCATTTCCCGCTTACTGAGCGCTCCAACCTCGGCAGATGTCAACAATCTCGCAGAGCCGCCGAGCAGACCTAACTTTCCAGCCACTTTGACTCCAATTTTTCCCTTCTAACAGGGCCATACATTATGTGCAATATGTAATGACAAACACCTCACCAACAACAAAACCTGTCCAGTTCATTAGAGCCGAGGGCCACCCTGTGTGTTCCTCCATCTCAGAGAGGAGGGGCCGGGAGCTTGGGTGAGCATGGCCAATTCGCTATCTCACTTCCGAAATTCTTGCTGCAATCCAATTTGCTGATGAACTCAAAGAGTTAACTGCGTGGTGGACTCTGATCATAAATGGCTACTTTTCGATCAGAGGAGAGGTGACTGTTTCTTTTAATTAGTGCCCATTCCAACGGGGAGGGTCTTTAGGATTCTTTTGTTAAAATTTTCAGTATGGCTCTTACTTGTCTGCCAAGAAAAGGCTCACTGAAGCATCTGGATGGTATTTCCTCTGCAATGTATGACTTGAGGCCATTCACACACCTCCTTTCCAGGGATCCAAGCCAAGAGGAACTTTTTTCTATGATGTAAATTCCACTTTCTTTCTATAAAGAACTAAGGTGTGTTTTAGATGAGTGAAAAAATAAAAGTCTCCCAACTGGAAAAATAATAGTTTGAAACCCGCCATTATGATTAAATAACTGACTCAAGCTTTGTGATCCAAAGTGTCCTCCTGGAAGCTCAAAGGGTCAAAGGCATGACTAAAGCACACACTGTGCTCTTGGGTGGGTCACCACTTCTTCGTAAAGACACAGTGTGGAGAAACCACAGCGGAGGACGAATTTGAATGTGAACTTTCAGTGTGATGCCCTCTATGAGGAACTGATGCAAACTGTGACTTTTGGTTTGAAATGGCATCTGGCTGGCAACACCTAAACCTCCTCTTGGGACTTGCCCCTAAAGGTGCTCAGAGACAAACTCCACCTTTCGAAGTAAGTCAAACAGAGACTGACAGTCAGGACAGTAATACGGACTTAAGAACAGCTTACTGGAAGATATGTAAGAACTGGGAAGTGCCAGCGTTGGGACCACCTGGGTCCCTGAGCAAGTGCAGCAAATAGCCACCTCTCGGAATGCAGGCAGAAGCTGCCCCAACCTTTTTCAACTGAGCTAATCAAAGAGTGAGGCACTGTTCTGTTAATGGTATTTCTCACCATTTTTCCTTCTTGTACCCTTCTTATCCTTGCCTTCCCTTTGAACTATGCAATAGGTTTTTGGTTTACCTGAGAAAATTCAGAGATGATTTCCATGAAATAACCATGACAGTGTACAAGAGAGATGGGAGACTAAGCAAGTCATTCACCTCTTTTAGAATGCCAGACCACAACAGGGCCTAGCAACCCCAGTGGAGAATAGTAAGAACTGTCAGTGTGGGTTACCACTCCGATCACCGAGACAAACATCATGGACTAGAATAGAAGCAGAAGGTTAAAGCAAACATGCGGAGGGGGCTGGATCCATTTTTGTCCTTGGAGAAGAATGAACATAAAGTCTTCAACACGTGGGAAAAACTGTAACTCAGATGAAAGAAGAGTGCCTGGAGAACTCTAGAGGGTTCCCAACGACAACAAGATAATTAGGCAATTCTGCATCTACAGGAATTTTTTTATAAAGTTATGTATTGAAAACTCTCAACAAATGTTAAGAGAGGAATATGGTAAGCTGGAAAGATACTGGAAAAAGCTGAGTTAGGACCAAGGGTAAAATAAAAATTAAATCCCATCAAAGGCCACATTTTTACTATAGAAAATTAGGTCAGTGATTTGGACCACAAACTGGAAAAGCTTCCTGAGAATGTGAAAACGTAAGTAGCAGTGAAGAAGACATGCTGGATATCAGACAGCTGATGGATTCTCTTTGATTTATATGTATGTAAACGCTCTAGAAAAATTGTAACACTTGAAAAAATAACAGGAATATAAGTGTAATGATCAGAAGTGAAATTAAAGAAAACTGCAAATGAGAAAAAAAAACCTTTGTCAATATTAAAGGTGATAGGTTCTAACAAAATTTAACTGAGTAGATATACTATTTGGAAATATTTTGGTAAAACTTTGATGAATGTAAAGCATTTTCTTACAAATGCTCATCTGAAAACGGGACTAAATAAATAAAATCACAGGCTTTCCCAAGACCATTTCCACCAAGTACAATAAAACATTAATAAAAGCAAAAATATAAAAACCCAAAGCAATACCTGATGAGTTTACAGGGGAAATTATCTACATCTTAAATATTGTCATTTGTTTCCTAAGCCAATAGAAGGACATTCTCATTTCTGCAAGACTGATAATAGCACATTTTCCTTGAAAGTAAACTTGAAGCTTACGATGTCTGCTCACCAAAGGATCAGAATTTATATCACAAGAACAGACACGTCACAGGAAAGACTAAGCGTCTACTTGGCTTGGATCCCAAAGCCAGGAAACTCTTTGTATTGCTGATCTTTGGCTTCTGTTTTCTCATGGTACCAGGAATGCTTGGCAGTGTCCTCTACACAACTGAGGTTAAGGCTCTGGAGATGGGCATCAATCTTTCAAAACAACGGCCTGTGCTGTCCATTCTGGAGTTTAGTCACAAATGTCTACGGAGATATTGCACTGGAAAGAGACTATATCTGTTCTCTCTTCTGCTGGTAAAAGTCAGTGCTGGAGAGAGGGCAGCAGTTGTGTCACGGTCTGTTGCTAAGTAGTTCTTAGTAGTCATGTTTTCCTATAATTGTTTTGGAGTAATTTGGTGAAAGGTAGTTAAAATGATGAAGATTAAAAAATGAAGTAATACTAGGCATTATATGGAGTTGTATATATCACACTTGCTTTAAAATTATGAATGTTAGGAGTAAACACAAGTGTGGTATGAACAGGTTGGAAAGAAATATCTCTAAACCAGGATAATATTTGGAGTCATTTTTATATTCTCTATATTTTTTGTAGACTTCAAGTTAATTTTAATATATATTAATTCCTTTTTAAAAATCTGCTAAGAGAGCAATTCAACATGAATTTGTACAATTGTTTAGCTACCGTACAACTTATCCAAACACTTAAGTAGAAAGCTTGGTAAGAAATATACCCAAATATTAATTAGGATAAATAGTATGCACTTTTAAGTTTTAAAATATTTTCCAACATTTATGACAGGATGGGCTTATGACAATAAAATTAAGGCTCTGTGTTTGCAATATGAGAATCTTTAGTTTAGTTGATTTTGCAGAAAAGCAAACTCCTTACACAGGTCAAACTATTCTTAGAAAAATACCATTCCTTCCTTCTAAGACTTTCCTCTAGGTATTACTGGCGCTGTAGACCTTCTATTTTGTGACGGTATTCCAGAATCAAGTATAAAGTGTTTGCATTGGCCACTTTCTCCTTCTGGGTTAACATATTGAGTGTAGGGGCCCTTGCAAGGCAAGTGCAAAAAGCAGGAAACCCAGAGGAATGTATGTTTGCAATCGGAAGGAACAGGACCCCATATTGTAATGTGTGAACATACATTCTAGTTTTATGTTCTAACTTCCAGCCCTTCCCCAATCATATCAGTTTTTAGGGAATTCTATTGCCTACTGGTCCGTACCTTGGAATAGTGGAATATGACACATGCAAGCAGTGTACACGCAACACTACCACACAGAAGCAAAGCTGTGGGTATATTGCCAAGGTAAAAAAAAAAATGAAAGGCAGCTGCTCACTTGCAAACAAGCACACAGTTCACCACCATTCAGCCTTGGTTTCTCTGCTCTTTGAAAGACATACCTATTAAACGTATTTATATTTGTAAAATATAAAGTGAGGTCGCTATTTACCTCATCTACATTTAATCCTCAAGTTTGCCTCAGCTTTCTGAATAGGATAGATGCCCAGTTAGTATCCATTAATCAAATTATCCAGATAATTGATTTAGCTGTGTAGTGGATCTTATACACAAGCAGAGAACAGAGAAAACCTTTAGTTACAAGTAGCTAACTCCTACGTACACTAAGCAGAGATACAAGGATCTGAAAGTCAAATCTTTGAATGTAGAAGTTGTTGGGTGGGCAATAAATATTTGACTAAAATTTGGTCAAAATTCTTGTTAATTTCATATGGGGCAAAAGTTTGCTGGGCTAGGGCCCCCCTATAGCTGAAATACTTAAGGCAGCCCCCTATTGGCTAACCATAGAAATACATGTGGAGTCTTCAAGAAGATGGCCATGTGGCTGAAAATGATTTGGGATGGAAGCAACATAAACTTCCATATTTGATTAACATAAGCTCCTAATAACTTCTTTTTGCAAAAATGATTTTAAAATTCTCGGTGTTAAAGGATATAAAAAGGCAAAACCAATTTCCAATTTAAAAAACAAGCCATAAATGTAAGCAATTCAGAAACATTCTAAGACAATGGGACATTTTTAAGAGGCCGAAGTGATTACTACTGTGATATTTTGCAAGGACTCATCTCCTGAAACCAATTTTCTTTGCCTGAATTTAGAAAGAAAGTAAAGTTAGTCTCTTAGATAATCCGGAGCACAGCCTGCTTCCCTGCTAGACATATTCCAGGACTTCAGAAGGAGAAATAATAATGGGAAAGGGATGCAAATGTTTTCCTTTTCCAGCAACATAATTTTTTTAGAAAAAGTAAACAGTGGCTCCTCAGGGAGATCCGACGTGAGGACTGTTTATTCCATCATTTGAATAGGACGAGACCTGGCCTTTGACTTGAACCACTACCAAATTTCAGACTGTGAGGAAATTGTTCTACATTTCCTGACAAATTGAGTTAAGCAGACATTAAGTGGGCTTTAAGAAAACAAATGGCCATCTTTATCACAGGTGGACACTGATGGCTTAATGGGGCCTGGGCTGATTGTATCACTTCTAATGGCTTGCCGGGAAGCATTAGGGTTTTTGCATAAAGAACTGGCATTGCGAAGCCGGCTAACACAGACCTGTCAAGCGCTCTGTATCCCTTTGTGCACGGAAGCAGATGTTTGTATGTATACTATGAACTGGCATTAGAGCAAGCGACAGATGCCTGTCTGAATGCCAGGTCTGTGAATCTTTACAGCAGGAGCATGTTCTGAGGAGGTGCGGCCCTGCCCTCCATCAGAGGTAATTCCCAGCGGGACTTGCTAAATCCCGGCTCAGTTTTCATGATTTGGCTTTCCGAGCAACTGGATGAATGTGTCTATCCTGAGAATGCAAGATGAGAGCCCTACTGAATTCTTGCAGATTTACAGATAGCTCAGCTGTGTTTTGAACTTGGACTTTACAGGCAGAGCTTTTGCTCTGTAATCGCGAGTGACTTACTCAGAGGAGCGGGTGGCATAGCAGCTCTCTAATTAAAACTTACTTCAGTGTTTCTCTGCCAGGCTCCCCCCGTATCTCCCTACATTCCAACCCCAGCTCTCAAGGAAATGTGATTTGAGTTCAGAGGTTTTCCTGTTCCGTAATGTTCAAAACTTACACTCCGGTTGTCTGTCAACAATAGAAACAGGTAGCATGCAGTCCGTTAAACAAACACAGTGCCCCCCTCACTTTTATTTGACATTTTATTTGGCTGTGACAAATGAGCAGCAGTTGGATTATAACATAATTTGTCTTGTCTTTATTACCAGCACAAAGGACACCATTCATTAATTATTCTGCCGTTGCAGCTTAACACTGACTGGAAAGGTCCCTCTTCGGACAGATGGCGGGGACGATGTTATTTATATCAATCAGCCAAAATCCTCAACAAGGATTACTGTTCCTGAGACTACAATGATTTATTTCTTTTTACCTCACCCTCCCTCAACCCCTTCTGCTTTCAGAGATTTCTCTATAAAAACGAAATTTGATGAGAATCTTAAAGCAAAGCCATATTTAACCTGTTAGCTTGCAAAACAACATGCATGCTACATCAGTTTAACTGCGTGACATTAGCTGCATATTTTTTAAACTGCTTGGGGTTTTTGATCTTTCATTCCAGAGTAAACGATTAAGGGAAGGTCCCAGGGCAGCAAGTTCAGCAGAAGTTCGCCTCTTGTGTGACAGTGTATTTCAGTGGCCCATGGGACCCTACACCCCTAATAAGGATATTGAGATGTCAAAGCATTTTTTGGGGGGGTTTCTCTGTTGAGATGAGATGATCCATCCCATTTCAAAGCCTAGACCCTTTCTATAAGATCAGCTGGGGTATTTGGCCAAAACGAAAACAACAACTAAAACAGGCAAAAAGGCAGAAACGCTGTTATCCCCTGTTTCAAGCTGAAGAAGAAAAGGAAGCACCTTTTGATTTCTTCTCAATGCCCATCTCTGTTTAGCACCCAGAGGAGGTGCCTGGGGAGGGAGTGGGTAATTTACCTAGCTTGTTTTGGGGTTGTCAATGATTTTCTCTAATATGGGCCGATCAAGTACTCCTAAAAGGCCAGACTGAACCCAGAGGTGTGACATTCTTCTACATATTTTTCAGCAGTGCTTGTGAGATGTGCCCATTTCCTCACAATAATTCTTTAGGAGAGGTGGTTGTGCACAAAAGCACAGAGCCTGTGTAGGCTGAGCCACTGAAAGTTCTTTTTTTTTAAGTTCTTGTTGAATATAATAAAGAAAATAATGCCAAAAGTTTTTTGTCTTCAGAAATTATTGGTATAACCTTGCTCTCCTGATTAGTGTGCAAATATTAAAAGTCCCATCAAGACAAATATCAGCAACATGCAAATACTCTTGCAGGTTGTGATTAAGATTTTAAATGTATCCTTTTGCTTTTAGTTAATGAAAAACAAAGTCTTGGAGGATCTAAGTTGTAATTTATTAAACATGAAAGGCTCCTTGATGAAATATAGAAATGAGATATATTTTGCATTTCAAAGATTTAAGCTGACAACTTACTTGCATGCAAATAAGAGCAAGATTTGTAAAAATATTTGAAAAGAAATTATTCCTGAATGTACTTATTACAATAATGTGGCATGTAGATAAGAGAAACACACAGCATTAAAAGACATTCATTTCTCCAAAGTCTTAAAATTAGCTTCTTCCTGCCATTGTGTATTAATGTTCTTCTTCAGGAATGCAGCATATTAAAGAACTGAACAGAATTAGTAATAAATTTGTTAATTACAAATTTAAGCAACACAACTGTGTTGTTTTCCCAATATGTTTTTTTTCAAAAGCAGAATTGCTAATGCATTTTAATCATTTATGTATAAACATTTGAGGATAAAATATTCTGAAGTTTATCAATTTCAAGAGCTGTTTATTTGCTGGTAAAATAGGCCATGTTATACAACATATATCTTATCATTTTTGCTCATCAAATCCCCATTTGCTGAATGCAAATTTCCCTGGTCTAAGTGCTCTTGCACCTCAATTTAAATGAATAATAGGATTGACTCTATTAAAATCAGTTTAAGGTTGCCATGGGTGACATATCAGTAGGGTTAAAATGAGAAAAAAAGGTCATGGAATCAGTCCTTACAACCTGTTTTTTATCATAATGAAGCATATGTAAGACTAGACGAAAGCTTAAATAACAATATGTCACTTAGGCAGTTTTTAGTTTGTAGGTCATCTTTTAAAAAAATCAGAATGTATGCCCAACAAAATAAATGTAAGACATTATAGTGCTCTCCACGAATCCAGGAGAGTATTCAGTTGCAGTTGCACCAAAAATGAAGAAGTAAGCTCTTAAATTGTTATCCAAGACTGACAGATTGTGGATTTGCAGAAATAATAGAGCGCCTCCAAACAGGAGAAGTAGCTACTATTGCAGCAATCTCCGCTTATGAGGCTCCAGCTCGGTGCTATAGTGAAACTGACACAGCATGTGGGAAGTACACTTAACCCTTCACTTGAGAAAATTTTGTACCTCCCCCAAACTAATGAGGCTTAAGGGTTATTCATAGACTAATTAGCAAACACCACAATATTAGGACTAGGTTGGGAAGAGATTCAGAGCTGCCTTTGGGTTACGTAAGTTCAAGCCCTGGCTAGGTAATGAGCAAGTGTCTGAGCATGCTGGGATATACAAATATCTGAGCACATGCATACATATGTACATACATGTATATAGGTTCATATGCATGCATATGAGCATATCCTTGGGTATATGTAATTGTGGTTTTGAATCCTGGTATTTATAAAGTCATTCCCATTTCTTAGACTTACAGTCACATTCTTAATGCTGATTTTATATTATTTATGATTTGCATTTGGATTTCACAGAATCACTTTTTGTTACAAGTGTTATATTTCCTATCCTTTTTTTAAAAAAAACTTGCAGTAAAAGGGTAAAAAAATCTCCTTATTTGCTAAGGTTACAGTGTTAGTTTAATTTTCATAGAAGTGGTAGAATATTTTGAAGTGAGTAACATTTACCAAGTCATTAGTTTTATGCAAACTAGGAAGGAAGATGAAAGAAAAAAAATTATCAATTATTTATAGATTGTTAAAATGTATCTTAGTGCACTGCTACTGTATAGAAATGACAATTAGCCAAACTTACCTTCTTTAATTAATAATGCATACATTATGCTCTTTGGGCAGCTAATCACCAGCTCTACAAATTTGTTTGACACTGTTGAAGATACCTATCACATGAGTTAAAAAAAGGAACAATGCTTTGCCAGCATCAGCCAACTCTCAGGCTTCTAGAAGTGCTTTAAAATCCTGTAGCAGTTCCAGGGAACAAAATGGTGGTCCTTCAGCTGCCTGACACCACCCTACAGGGTGCTGCCTGCCATGGCTGCTTTATCAGAGAGTGTGCACTACCAGAAAGTATTTAGCTCCAGATGAAACCCTCATTCCCTGTCTCTTGTGTCACTTTTCACAATCTAAGGGTGAACAGTCTTTACAGGAAAACGGGGCCTGTTTTCTAGTGGCATTTACCCCAGTTTCTGAGCTAAAACAGGGACATATGGTTGGACACAAGGATGCTCTGTGAAACCTGAGCTCTCAAGGAGAAATCCGTGTGAATGGCCACTATGCTCGCCACAGAACATCATTGTGCTGTGCTGTCATGTGCCTGCCGAAACTTACTTTAAATAAAAAAAGTAAAATAAAAACGAAAAATGTAAAAAAAAAAAAACACAATCTAACAGCTGACGAGACGGCTTAAGGGGGTAGGGAGGTTGCACCAAGCCTGATGCTCTAAAGTTGAGCCATGTGGTAGAAGGAGTGTTCTGTAAGCAGTCCTCCATCTACACAGTTGCCATGCTGCTGTGCACACGCGTGCACACACACACAAGAACTATCAGAGGCATCTATCTCTAATATGTTTAGAGATGAACAGGAAAGTCCAGAAAAACTGTAAAAAGTGCCTCTATCTTCAATTTTTGAAGATCACAAACTCAGTTTTCTCTTTCTGCTCATAAAGCTGAAGGCGATGGCAGCTACGGGGAAAAGCCTGTAAAAGTTGCATACACATTTACTACATGAATGTAAAGGATGGGATGTCTTATTTATCAGAGGCCATGAAAGCACAGTGTCATGCTCTGGTCAACGGTCCAGCCGACACTGGGACCAGGTAGCCAGTTGGCTGTTATTGCTTTCGTGGGAGAGTCACACACACACCACCATGAGGTAGCAGCTTGTGGCGTTTGGAAGGAGAAGCGAGCCTGGTGCCGCTTCCTCCCATATGGTGTCTCACAGGCTCCACTTGCCATTTGCTCCCCGAAAAGGTGTGCCTTTTCAGGGGATGACGCCAAGCGCTCTTTGTGCTATGGTGTCTTTGCATTGAAAGGTGATGTGTCTGGCACATTTGGCAGGCTGCTGTGAGGAGGTGTAGAATTTTCCACTGACTTTGGCTATAATTTAACAGAATAATATTGTACCTGACCAAAGGTGATGATCTGCCTTTTGGGAAGCTAGGATTACAGTGAAGCAAAGAGCGAAAAATCATTTTTATTGATATTGCTCATGACCGTACTTTGTAAAAAAAAAAAAACCCATTTTATTGCTTTAAAAATTTTTATACCCACAAGAAAATCTGGCACCTAAGCAGGCTTATCATTGTGAGTAAATTCTGAATGAGAGCTTTGACATGTGGGTATAGTAAAAGTAGAACATATCTTTCTTCTTCAACCCCCTCTTGCTTTAAATGAAATGCAAAAGAAGAGGCAGAATAAGTGGGAGGGGCGAAGAAGGCTGAGGGAGAAGCGATTCTACATGTGAAGGGAAGAAAAGCTTTATTTCCACATGAACACTGGGTCTCTCCCACTCACCATTTAGGGAGCTCGCATACTGTTAGTCTTTTGTGAAAGACTGCTCTCATTTATTTAACTCTTGCCACATGGCTTAGCATCATAACCGCTAGAGTTCCTAGAGGTTGGAGAAATCCGCTTTGTATCTATGGAAATAGCAAGCTGGAATTCAAGCTGGAATTGCTGTGACTTTTCTACATTATAGTGTGAAAGTGCTGGGTTTACTGATGACGGTCATCCTCCAACTCCCTGTTTTGCCCTGATCAGTAGTTACCTATCAAGATGTAGGATTCATCAAGGATACTCTGTGCCACCAAGAAAAATGGTGTGTGGGTTTTTCCCCCCCATGTTTTATTTGTTATATAAGCAATAATTTATTTGCAATAATTCATGGAAATTCTTGGAATTATAAATATTAAATCAATGCCAAAAGATTTAACTACCCCACAATGGCAAACTGTCTTTAAACACTAGCATTTTTTTCTTTTCTTTTCTTTTTTTTTTTAATCATTTAGTTGTAGACCAGAAACACTTGCAGGCTCTTGCCCCTGGCCTTCTGTGAGAATGTTAGTTAGCAATGCTCATAAAAACTCAATTCATCAATGTGAACATAATTTGCTATGAACAGAAAGCTCACAAAAGGGTGAATTTGTCAGATAGACAGGTGGCCTGAGATCTCTCCCTGATACTGAATGATATGAATAATAGATTCTGGTAAATGTATGCCAAGACTTGAGCTGTAAACACAGCTGCCTCCGTTCCCTTCCAGAAAAACAGCTTCGAGGACGAAAGCACAGGAACCATGCTTCCTCCACCTGAGGACCAAAGCTTGCACACACACGCACACACACACACGCACACACACACACACACAGAGGCAGCACACACACACACAGAGGCAGCACACCCACACACACATTCAAGAAGTAAACAACCTCTATTTAAAAAAAGACCCAGTTAGAGCCATCCTCATGCTTTTCCCTTCTATGAGAAAGACATTTTAAAGGCAGAGGAGACTAGACAGAGGAGAAAAAGAAGAGAAAGGAAATAGATTTTCTTAATGGTTCTGGTCCCGCATTATTCAAGTGTCTCATTTTATAAAACACACAAATCAATGGTGCTAATAAACTTTGCCATATTGTAACTCCTGTTTTATAATGACCAAAAACAACAGGGCAGGT
The DNA here is from genome assembly GCA_004026605.1 of Ondatra zibethicus. NCBI lineage: Eukaryota > Metazoa > Chordata > Mammalia > Rodentia > Cricetidae > Ondatra > Ondatra zibethicus. Next base: position 191,636 of record PVIU01000173.1, on the reverse strand, counting down.
TGACTCCATAGGAGCCCTGCGCTTAAAACCATTCTTGTAATTCATGGCTATTTGTCTTATGGGTTATTAAGTATTTATTAAGGTTCAAATGTAATGTAGCCCTTTCTCCAATTTACTCTGAACTTTAAAAATCTGCTTGGCAAATTGTTTTCCAGGTAATGCACAAATCTATTTAGGAGTGGATGATCAGGATATTAGAAAATTCTGGTTGAGTGGAACATATATATTTAGAATCTTTTTAGATATCCATGCATATAGGTTGACCTGTTCTTATAATATTTATGATCAACCTCTCTAGTCAACCAGTAGAAAATTTAAAAAGATTTTCTTAATATAGTAAAGCAATGATTCTTAAAATAGGATGCTTGTATAAGTGGGAGTACAAAAGAAAAAAAATAACGATTATATGTTTATTTAAAAATGTTACATGTGTTTATATTATAGTATATAAAGGTATGAGTAAGACAAATATTTATGATGTCAGGCATACCATTAATTAGGAGAAAGTTAAATATATTTAAGTCTGGAATTTTAGGAAAATTTTAGCAGTAATATTCCTGAAAATGAGAATTGTAAAATGAGTATGTGGATAAACGAAATTTGGGAAACACAGCAACCTCTTCCCACTCACCAGAAGAGGCGAGGTTACAGCTCAGTGGAGGAGTAGTGTTTAGTACTTGTTTAGTACTTCCTTCGCAGTGCCCTGCCTCGCCAACCTTCACAAGAAACAAAAAATGCACCAGGAATTACAGAGCCACAGAAAACTGGAATCATGACAGTTTTGGAGTTGGAGGAGACCTTCGAAATCATTGTGTTCTGTTTTTTAATGTTAGGGATAATAAAGCTGTGAGCAAGGGGTTGAGTGAAGTTACTGACTGACTACAGGCAAAAGTGGATTCAGAAACCAGGGTGTCTCAGGGCTGCTTCTGAAGGAGGAGGAGCAGGGGAGAGGGAGGGGAGGGAAGGGGGAGGGAGAGACTAAACTGGAAGTCTTGGAGTCACTTGCCCTTCACTCACACTTCCCTTCCAGAAGGAGAATGGATACATTCTCCCAGGGTAAGTTTTTCCTTGCCTATAGACAAGATTCCTAAAACTATTTGCTGGCATTTATTTTTACTTTCCCAAATGAGCAGGAGTGAAGTTTGACCCAATGGGAAGAGGACTGTCCTGTTTGGGAGTAATCATGGAGGCAAACATATTTTTTACTTTTTTGGTTTGTCATTTGAATGCATCAAATCCTTTCTTTTGTCATGAGATTTTGTGTTTTTATTGAATCAGTTGTACGTTTGTCTTTTCCCTGAAAACCTGGTTCTTTTATACAAAAACTTATTTTCTTTATCTTCAGTTATCCTTTATTTCTTTATTTCTTAGCTCAGTGTTTTATACATGGGAATTACTCACTCAGACTGTTCAGCATAAGAAGCCACAAATGAAGCCAATTCCTTAAGTCTCTGTTAATATTTCCAGACTTATGACTCCATTAGCTGCAAAGATTATTCCACATTGTCTAGCCAAATCAACCCATCAAATATTTAAAACCTTCACTAAGTTTGTTTTTGTTTTTTTGTTTTTATCTAACCTAGAGAATGTTCTGGATGTGATCGGTGATAAAACAGGTAAGCAGGTTTTTTTGTTGTTGTGTTTGTTTCTTAGATACACCAAGTAAAGGTGGGAGAGTAACGTGACTCACTACTCACAGAAATGAAGCACAAAGCATAGTAAAGAACCGCAAATTTCCATGTTGTGCTGGCTTGAAAGAAAATGGCCGCTGGGCAGTGGTGGCGCAGGCCTTTAATCCCAGCACTTGGGAGAGAGAGGCAGGTGAATGTCTGTGAGTTTGAGGCCAGCCTGGTTTACAAGAGCTAGTTCCAAGACAGGCTCCCAAGCTGCACAGAGAAATCCTGTCTCAAAAATCCAAGAAAAAAAAAGAAAAGAAAAAGAAAGAAAAGAAAAGAAAGAAAAAGGAAGTGTGTCACTGTGTGGGCAGGCTTTGTGGTCTCTTTTTCTCAAACTTTCCTTAATGTGACAGTCAATTTCGTGTTACCTGTAGGATGTAGCACTCTCAGCACCAGCATCATGTCTGCCTGCATGTTGCCTTGCTCCCTTTCACGATCATAATGAACTGAACCTCTGAAACTGTAAACATGCCACCTCAATGAAATATTCTTTATGTGAGTGGTCATGGTGTCTCTTCACAGCAATAGGAAACCCTAACTAAGACACATGAAGAGTTGAGCAAGGCAAGTGTTGCATGTGTCTGGGGGAATCCAACGCAGTTACATGGAAACGAGGTAGGGACTTCAGTAACTAAGGATTTTTGTTCACCTTTAAACATCAGTGACCAGATACTTCAATCGTAGATTCCAAAACTTGATTTGCACAACACAAAAATCTCTGAAGATAATGAGAGTTCAAAATTCTCTATTCTACCTTCTTCACGATATGCCTAACTAGCTGGTACTCCATGCCAATATTAGGATAATTGGAGCAAGAACATTCACAAAATGATGAATGACGTGACTGTTGACTGAATTTGATGTTTATACATGTGCTATTTGCTTAATCACCCAAAGTGCTACATGATCTCCTCTTAATACAATCTCACTTGAGATATACAAGAGATTAATTTGTTTTAGCCAAATCAGTATTTCTTCAATTTTGCAACTAAAAGCAGAGTGATCTTCTAAGCCAAGAAAAAAATGCCACATCCAATCATTTTGCTATGATAAAAAGAGCCAGGTTCCAAGGAGCTTTCTTTCAGGTAGCTACTGAAATAGAAACCAGAAAAATGTGCTCCTAGAAGCAAATTTTTACTGATATAAAGAAACTGGTAAGTAGAACCTAACTTTTAAACCACTGAATTTTGATTCAGCATAAGTTCTAAAATAGATCTATCAACACAAAACTTAAGGCTGAGTCACCATTGCATTATATTGCATGAACAATGTCCACAGGAATATCAAATGGCAAACCATTACATAACTTCCCAGTTAGACTTCTGAAACGTCATGTCTCTAGTAGGCTTTCCATGAGTAGAGTGAACTCAAAGAAAATACTGAGTAGAAAGGAAGGCAAGTAGTGAAATTCAGAAGAGTAAATGAGTTTTCTTAAGATTGCCTTTTTAGTAACTTCTTCCAATGGTTTCTATTATTGCTGTTAAAAATAAAATGCACCTGATCCCTTATATATAAATTTACCTGCTGATTAAATGGGAAAAACTATTTGAAAACCTACATAGGAGGAAGTTTCTGCCCCACCAGCAGCTCCCCAAATAAACACACTGAAACTTATGTTAATAACAAATGCTCCACCAATAGCTTAGACTTGTTACTAGCTAACTCTTACACTTTAAATTAACCCATATTTCTTATCACTGCCATGTGGCTCATGTCTTGTTACCTCATTTTCCACACATCCTACTTCCCCTGCATCTGCTGGTGTCTCCTCTGATTCTGCTCTTCTTTATCCCATCATCATTAGTTTTGTTGTCCCACCTATACTTCCTGTCTGGCTACTGGCCAGTCTGTTCTTTATTAACCAATGAGAGTAATACATATTCATAGTGTACAGAAGGATTATTCCACAACATCTCTCCCTTTTTGTCTAATTAAAAAGAAAGGTTTTAACCTTGACATAGTAAAACTATATATAACAAAACAGCTATTAAATAAGAGTTATGGTTACAATATCCAGTCCATTTGTATTTGGCAAATTTAGAGAAAAATTTCTATTATTTATCTTGTCTTTGTGAGTCTAAAATTTTATACCTAAGTTACTTTTTATCATAACTAAGAAAACTATAAATTTAACTATTTCATCTTTAACTCTACCAAATAAATTTAAGTATTTAATTTTTAACTCTCTCAAATATCCCAGGTGAAATGTTACCTAATGACAGGAACATCTGGCTGCCTGGAGAGTTACTCTAGGTTCCTCTGCAACAACAGGGCATCCATCTTGGCCTACAGTCCTAGATCATCTAACAGATCTTTCTGTGAACCAGGAATTTTGTCCCACCTTGATTTTGGCAATGTTTGGCAGTCACTTTCTTTTGTGTCCTGCTTGTCCAAACTGGATGGCACTCTGTCAGCAGTCAAGGTAAGGGCAGTTTCTTACCCAGTGGCTAACTTTTATCACAAATAAATAAAACTCCATATGGAGTTTCTTTGATGTCCTTCATCTTCTATTCAGTATATTGGTGTTGCCAGGAACAGACATGTCTCACTGTCATGAAAAGCCTTAGGTTATTAAACATATTAAATGCCATAGTCTGTAGGTCTTTGAAGTGTTTGAAGACCTTTATCTATCTAAATATATCTGTTTATGACCTTGAAAACACTCCTAACATGACTATAAGTTTGACTATTATAGATGACTATTAATTTGTATTTCTTAATTATATATTATATTTTTAAATGAGTTGCATAAACATAGTACCCTAAACCTAGAGTAGAAGCATACATACAGTATAACAAAATTAACTTTAAATTTCTATCAATAACCAAAATCCATACCAATGTAAAATATTTTGAAATTAATAGTTGTTTTTTGGATCAAAGTAGATTCAATAATCTACATTTTTATTTCATATTTCTGTATTATATCTCCTTTTTTCCTTTAGAAAGAGATTTTTTAATTTACCTTTTTTGTTTTGTCTGTTTTTCTTTGACTAAGATTAATAACAATTTATAAACAACCCCCTTAAATGATAATAAATATCCATAACCCATGTTTGGGAATGTGGGCATCATTCTGTAGACTGCTTGTTGTTTGAGGGTGCTGGTAATCTTTGGATCCTGAGAAAATTTAGAAAAATGGTAAAGTCCTGCCTGTAGCATTTTGTGAGGCTGGATCATCTTAGTCAGCAGCCTTGAAACTGAGATCACTGAATAAGAGACAGTGAGTAGTTCAGCAGATGTAACTGTGATACAACATGACATTCTCTGCATCTGTACGCTGGACTTGAGTTTTACTGTATCCACCACTACCTACTGAATTTACCAAGACCAGGATGTCAGTTCCTGAAGGTTGTTGAAGTTTGGGTTGGAGGTGTCAGAGGGTAGCATAAGTGTACCAATATGGGTTTTTTTAAAAAAAATGTTGGGTGCTCTTATCTCCATTTTTTGGTTAATTTAGAAGGACATTCTAAGTATGAATCCTCAGTCTTGCCAGTCTTCAAACCCAGAAGACATCACCTAGCAAAGCTGAACTTAACACAAAGTATAAATTGTGTCATAAATATGTTAATCCAAGAGGGAATGCAATAGTATTGTAAACATGGAGAAAAAGATGCACTCTGCATGATGAAGGGAGAAAGCAGGAAAAGTGAGCAGCCAATGGTGGTGCTAACAGTAAGCTTAGGGGCATAGATCAGGTCTGCTGTAAGAACATGAAAAGCAGAAAAGATTTTGTATATATAATCCTGATTCCTAGGATTTTTCTGAATACTCTCTATGGGACCCCATGGACTCACCAGAGGTTCAACTCTTTCCTGGTGTTCAAAGTGTGAGCCAGACTTCAGGAGAGGTGTTAGTTACAGCTCTAGGCTCAGTGCCTTGGGCATGTGACCTGGACAGCAGGGCAACCTTGCATCTTGTTTCAACCTAAGTTTTCTTCTGCCTGTATCCACATGTTAATGATCAGATCCATCAGATCTTGGGTCCCTCTGCAATGGGACTCTTGTCTTTTCTTTGGAAATTTTATTGTTCTCAAACCTTCCTGTTTTTTGAAACAATTTTTTTTGGTCTGGATTATAAAATACAGAGGCTTGGATTTGAGTGATTGGGTTCCCACAAAACTCTTAAACTGGAAATTTATTACTAAGGTCAGGTATGGTGGGAGTGATTGAATCTGAAGCGAGGCCTTTTGGAAATAATGGGATTTGCGCTCCTGTGGAGAAACATCCAAAAAGCTGCTTTGTCCCTTCCACTATTACGAGGATGGTGGAAAAGTTCCCACCTATAGACTATGATATCAGTACTGAATCTATCATTTTGGAAAACAACTATAGAATCTATTCGAGTCTTAAACTTGGACTTCTTAGCAGAAATCATAAGAAGTAAGCTTGTTGTGTTGTTTTGTATAGGCTGATAGTGCTAAGAAGGTAAGCAAATCTCAGAGTCCTCTTGTATTCCTCTTGATAATATATATCACATTAAAGTCAGGGCTCCTGTGCTGATAAAGTCCATTGTTCAGAAGAAGGCATGTCTTCTGACCATGGAAACAGAGACCTGGATTTCATGCTCAGTTGTCTTAATTACTAAGAGTCTGACCTTGAACACACTTCATGACCTCTCCGAGTTTTGGTTTTCTTACTTGTCAAGGATGGTGGTGGCTCATGCTCACAGTGTTATTTAAGGTGTACTGACCACACAGAAACCCATTAGCATAGTTTGAGCATAGTTAGTCCTCAATTCATCACGGCTATTGCTATCATAATATTTCCCTATATGAGCTTGCACTTGTCTCTGTACTCCCAATGTTTGTTTTGTGACATGATAGTTTAGCTCACTCCTCCGTTCAGTTCTTCAACTGTTGTATTCAAGCATGAGTTCAAATGTGTGCTTCTCTTACTGGGTTCTTCCCTGGTGTAAGTGATTGAGTTATGTCCAGCTGGGATCCCAAATACAGAATCCAAGAAAAAAAAAGAAACAATACTTCCTTTTTTCTTATAATACAAATAAAATAACAGTAGGTCCTGTCTGCTGGGTTACTCTGAAGTTTAACTGACACTATTTGTGTGTTGGATTACACTTGGAGCATCACAAATTCTGGATCATGTATCCTGTATCATTGTTTTGATGGGAGAACTCTTATAGCATTTATTTCATTGATGTTGGTTATGTATTCAACTCTAATTGCAAAGTTGGAACTTGCAAGATGGCCTTGCAGGAAGGGACCTGAAGGACAGTTATAAGAAATCTATCAACTACTTTAATACAAAACTAACTGACAGAGAAAGGCACAGGGTTGACATTCAGTGTTGAGATGACCATGTGTTCTGCACTCAAAGGAAGAGTCAGTGCAGGCTTGTCAAACAGCTAATTGCGCCTGCAAACAAAGGACATAGTTTAAGGCATGAGGCTTTGAAAAGGATGCCGGTCTCTCATTTATCTTTTCAGCTGGGTCTGTGAACATGGGCAATAATTCCACAATCAACGATGTCATCTTTGAATAGGGAGGAATAGAAACTCATACAGGGCCTGCACCAGGGAGATTCTACTCACAGATGAGCAATTCATTAGTCATTCAAAACTAGAAGCTGTTGCCAGACTTTGCACTGCATACAGAAAACAATGAAATAATAGAAAACCAAAGAAGAATAGAATTAAGGCAGGGATGGGAATGCTGCATTGGTATACTGTCAAGTTATGGTTGAACCCGAATATCCGCACAGTATTTTTCCAAGCTATGACATTTAAACTCATACTTTATAGAGTTTATAAATGGCACTCCTTGTCTCCTATTTGAAAATTGCTAAATCTAAGTAAAGTGCTTAAAATACTTCCTTCTTGCTTCTCTCTTCCACACATTTTTCTTGTTTGAATCATTTTCATGATTTATTATAGCAAGTTATGAAAAATGAAATTTCTTGAAGATTAAATAAGCAAACTTCTGTGAAATATCTGTTTCAAGGTAGCAATTACTTCCAATCTTACTTTATTAATAAGTTTGCATTTAGCTGTTCTACTTTGTCTCCTGCTATCCCTCTACACATAACTGGCATTCATAGAACATTCATTCTTCATTAGTCTGTAGAAAACTACACTCTCATCTCCTCTAACTAGCATATATGGGAGGCTGGGAAGTGGGCTCCAATGGCATCCCTGTCCTGATTGCCTAGAACCTATATGTCACCTGCTTGAGAAAAGAAGATTTTGAAAATGTGATTAAATGAAGGATCTTGAGATGAAGAAACTGTCCAGGATTATGTGGCAGAGTCCAGTCAATTCACAAGTGTCCTTAAAAGCAGAGGATGCTTCTTTTTTGGGGCTGGTGGAAAAATATGGTCTAGGGAAAAGTCAGATGTCATCTTGATGGTTTTGAAAATGGAGGCAAGGGGTTATGCTGGATAGTTTTATGTCAATTTGACAAAAGCTAGAGTCATTTGAGGGGAGAAAACCTTAGTTGAGAAAATTCCTTCAGGTGAGCCTGTAAGGAATTTTCTTAATTAGGGATTCACAGGGAGGGTCCAACCCATTGTGGGGCTGGTGGTCCTGAGTTCTATATGAAAAAAAAATGAGCTAGCCATGAGGAACAAACCCATAAACAGCACCCTCCACAGCCTCTGAGTCAGCTCCTGTGTCCAGGTTCCTGCCCTGTTTGAGTTCCTGTTCTGACTTCTTTTGATGATGAACAGTAATAGGGAAGAGTAAGCAAAATAAACCATTTCCTCCCCAAGTTGCTTTTGGTCATGATGTTTCATCAAAGCAATAGGACAGGGGTCTCGAGCTAAGGAGTGGTGGAGCCTCTGGAACAGGAAAACCAGCAGATGGATTGCTCCTTAGCGCTTTCAGAGGGGAGGTCAGTCTCATCAGCACTTGGGTTTTCACCCACTAAGACTTCTCAGTTGCAGAATCATAAGGTAAGAAGTCAATAAGTTGTGGTAATTTCCACGACAGCAGTAGAAACTAGCAGGATAGGGTATGGAGTGAAATTGGGACATAGCACTGTCGCTTGCACACAGTCTGCCTTGGTTTTACTCCTCTGGGGAGGGTCAGCAGTTAAGAAGAGAGCTCCGTCAAGAAACATAGATGGTGAGTCCAATCTTTTCTTTCTGTGACAATCTAAACCTTCGTTTTGAATTTGTTATATTTGCAGTAAAATGAAAATTAACCCCAGTGGCAGAGCATTCTATACATAGGGCGTGGGGATTTGTATAGGTCTATCTAAATGAGTAATTTTGAAACATTTTCTCTCAATTATTTACAAACTGTACATTTTACAATTGATCCTTATTCTTGTGATTTTTAAATGGTCATTGTCCCACCCTTCAATCATTCGCCAGATTGAACTAACCCTATTTTAATGTCTCAATATGTAGATTTCTTTTCTGATTTTCAGAACGCTGCTCAGAAACCAGAATTTTGACATCTTCCTGGAAGTAATATGAACCCAATGTCTCGCCTAGAATTCCTGGGATTTCAGGGTTAGAGAATTACGCTGAGTATGGGAAAGGAAGGAGGGCTTATACTTACATATATGTTTAAAAACAAACATGTTATACTTCATACAAAAGTTCTACAGAAAGATAAGATTAAGGGAAAGAACCAGCATAGGGGCCTTGAGACCCACATCCCAGGCCCTAGAACTTGCCTTTGTTATTGCCGTGTAGCAGCAGAACGTGTGACTTATCTTAGACCTCGTATATCATTTTAACACAAAGACCACGTTCAGCCCCACACTTCCACATTAGTAACGCTACTGTGAAAAACTCAACATTCTGAATACTGGCCTGCATTATCTACCCCCAGTGTCCTCCTTCTGTAAGTCTATTCCAATTCCAGATCTTTTGAGGAAAACTTCAAGATAAAAATAATGCTCACTAAACCAAATGCCACAGAAATGAGCCTGTGATAGAAACTAGCTGTGAAGAGATGAAAATCTCTAGAATAATAGCCCTAGAATTATTGGAAGTTCCGATCACTGACTAGAAACCAATAAATCAGAGGTGTTAAAACTTTTAAAAATAGTTTTATAGTCACATGAACCCATGTCTGACTAAGAAGGACAGATGTTTCCTTCTTGTGGCCTCTGATAGTGTGAGCTGGAAGAGATGAATCCGTACTATGTCCTCTAGCATGGCTTTCTCTGGGGACAACGGAAATGAATTTATCCAAGATTCTTTCAGAAATGGAACCGGGAGCTATTTGATGGCTAGGGCACAGAACATAAACTTTTTCTACCCAGAAGAATGGTATATATCCTATAGGTCAAAGACTAGAACAGGATTTCTTCTGCTTGCTCTTATGAATGGAATTTTTAAAACAAAAATAAAGATCAATATGGTGATTATATGTAATGTAATGATGACCAATGTCTTAGTCACTTTTGTATTGCTGTGAAGAGACACCGTGATCAAGGCTACTTATAAAAGAAAGCATTTAGCTAGGGTTTTGCTAACAGTTTCAGAGGGTAAGTCCTTGGTCATCTTGATGGAGCACATGGCAGCAGAAAGTCATGGCACTGGAGCAGCAGCATGCTCTTTACATCTTGAGGCAACCAAGAAGCAGAGAGAAGAGCAAGACTGGGCCTTATCTGGCCTTTTGAAACCTCAAAGTCCAGCCCAGGGATATACCTCCTCCAAGGTCACATCTCCTCAACCTTCTAAAACAGTTCCACCAAGTGGGAACAAAACATTTCAATATATAAGCCCATGAGGGTCATTCTCATCATTTTAACTTTCACAATATAATTAATTAATAAACTGACAAGTGTTCATATTGTGCCTTAGATGCTTAATCAAAGGAAATTTGATGCGTGTATCCTTTCTTTCTGTACTTCTGAGGCTCCCCACCCCCAGGTAACTATCTTGCAGTTAATGAAGTTACAGGATACCCAGGAAAGAAAATGAACAAGTTTGACTGGATCTAGCAGGAGAAACTGCATGTGGCTTGGAAGTAGTGAGTGGCTGCAGAAGATGCCAGAGTTTTACAGGTATGCTAAAGCAGGATTCATGCAGATTCCAAGTAGCCAATGCGTTGGGCAGGTGACAATGGCAGCTGTCTAGTCTACATGTGTTCTTCTCTTCCAGTTTCTAAAGAAAGTTTTGGTAGTGTCAAGAGATTGGTAGATCTTATGCTTGATCTAGGACTCAACTTTGATTAATCTAAACATTTTTCATGGCTATATTAAGAAATGAGCATGTAATATAATTTAAATTAATCTGGTTCTACCTCTGACAAAGGAAGGACATGACAGTCCATGAGGTTGTCTCATACAAAGCAGATCATCCGCACCAAGGTGAAACAGAGTGGGCTGAGTGGGCACCACACTCTGGTTTCCACCTTTGGGTCCCTGCATAAACATACTCTGCATTTCACACTATCTTTGAATCCCTAGCTACTAGGACCAATAACCTCCTTTTCTTCAACCTCTGACTTGATTTCTGTCAAATAGATACATAGAATTCAATTCACACAGTATTTGATGTTGACATAGGGACAGTGTAAGTCACTCAGCAATTTTTAGGAGAAAATAAATAGGAGGGTTTGATCTTGGGGTACCTTAGATAGACATAATGCATAAGAGTACAGTGTGTGCAGACAAATGTATCCCTAAAATTTATCCTGAGCTATTACTGCCATATTTGTCTTCTCTGAAACCAAGAGTACAAATGAAATAGCAAACTGACCCACAAGTTTAGTTGTAGAGATTAAATGCACTGACACACATACAAATCCTGTTATGGAGTGGATGTTCAATAATAGTTGCCATTATTTTAATAGCAAGTGAAAAAATTATTTAAGATCTCTTGGTGAGAATTTCTGGGTGGAGATACCATAAACACATCTGAGTGCTCTAAAATGAAACCCTTAGAGTACAATTGCAAATGAACCTGATAAGAAAGGAAGGGAGACATCAATCAGAGGAGCTGATGGGCTACAAGGGGTGTTTCAAATGGGTGCTGAGAATGAGAAAAGTTAACATCTTGTGATTATGTCATAATAGGGATGAATTGTTGCAAGTACAGAGATACATGACACTAAGGGATAGACCACAGGAGGAAGCCAAAGAATTTAAAAAGAGAATCAAACACTTGACAACATGAGACGCATCACATGATAGAACATCCAAGGAGTTGCCTAGGAAATGGGATGCCCGTTTTCAGGGTAAATTCTAGTTCTATGAAATTTCAAATTGTGCTTTGAAATATTACTGGTTACCTTGGCTTGAGTGTTACTTTGCTATGGGAAATATAAAAAAGTAAAATATTAGATAAATTAGATTCATATCAGCTTCAATTTCTAGTAAACTCTGGGGAAAAGTCTTGCCACTACAAAAAGATAGCCCTTCTTGGCCTGAAATAGTAGCACCTTCTTATGTAAGCAAAAATATTTAGTTCACCTTGGAAATATTCAACCACAGTTCCTAGTTTCAGAAAAATAGCTTTTAAAAACCTTGGCTCAAGCAAAATTTCTGAAAAAAAAACCCCATGGTTGTTAATAGTGATTTCATTTAAGGATAACATATTCTTCGTACCCCAACACATGTGCCATCCATACGCATGTGCACAGGTGAGAGATCGAGAATTCGGTTCCAACTCAGACAGAAGCACCTTTAACCTGGGTTGTTATGTAAATGCAAACCCACTTTCATGCATAGAGTGAACAGCACCTACAGCCTAAGCTCTCCTGATTTGTCCAATGTGAAAGTCAGAAGAGGCCTTCATTACCAAGCTTTAGTTCCTGCCTGACCTAGTAAAGTTTCCTAAATAGGAGAATGACTGTGATTTAGCAGGCCAGGGGAGAACATAGCTTCCCCACCATGAATGTCTTTGGAAAGAATTCACACATTCAGGTGAACTGCTTTGAGAAAGTACTCCTGGTTACCTGTCCCCAGAGTGAAGTTCAAAGAAAAGGATTCAAATGTTCTCAGTAAAGATCTTTGGGCTGTGGTGTTTTCTACCACTGGAGAGTTGCTCGATTTGGAACATTATCACCTTCAGGAATGGGAAGCAGTCATTTCTTTACCTAGGCAGTCCTTTAATCTTGGACCAGGAGGCCTAGAAAGCTATTTTCACAGAAGGCTCTCTTTGCTTTTAAAAACGTAATCAAATTGGTTCCAGTGGAGTGGGACATAAGGAAGGCCACCTCTTCTACTTCTCCAAAAGTAATTGAGGCAGCCTAATTAAATTGCCCGATACCATGGTGATGGACATGTTGTAAATGCTGTATGTAGCTGAACTGGGAGCATCCCTTGCAAGTATAATAGCTATGTAGTTAGCTCTGATAGGGTAGGGAGATACAAGCCAAGTGCTTTCCTACATTCCATATTTATTGATAGTTATTTATGCTGACACTTTCAGCCATTTGTGGTATCTTTTTATTCTGAGTCTGTGGGTAGTGTGGTCAAAGATGACTTCTGTAAAGACATCATCTTGTATGCATGATGCATCACTGTGGATTCTGCACCATAACCAAGAAAACCCTTTCAACTTATAAACAACTGCAGCTCAGAAATCAAGCAAAGCTTAATCCGTTCAGAATTAGAGCATGCGTAAACGAGATCTATAAAACCACACGTGGCATAGAGTCCCACGGTCTTTTGATCCTGGAAGAAAATCAAAGAATATTCACTAATTGTTGAAATAAATCCAGAAAATAGGCATCCTGAAGGCTGAGTGTCCCACACAATCTTTTTTTTTTTTGTTTCACTCGTCAAGCTGTGGCAACTTTACTGAGAACGTTTTTGGTTAAAGTGCTGATTTCCAGGAAGAACATGAGTAGTCATGTTTTCAATGCATACACTTAATATTTCTGAACTTCATGGTAAAAGTCTGAAAAGACTTTGTTGTCTTTCATATCATCAGCATTACCTAGAATGGTAATACAGTTATGTGAATTCTTATAGTAATCCTGCCAGCTGGGTAGCATACCACTCTTGAAGAGAACATTCGGATTTTGTTGATTACTACGAATGTCCGCAGTCTGGAATACAACCCAAATTTCAATTTAATTTGATCAGACTTCAAGACTAAGCTTTTTTCCTGTAATGCACTGTTCATACCTTCATTAAAATTTGTTGCTGTAGGAAAATAGATTATCACCTTAACCATGAGCTTATCAGAATTTACGTTTTGTCTTTTGATGGTGACTTGTAGTTTTTCACTCATGTTTATGAAAGCATGACTGGGTACCATTACAGCACGCATGGAAATAGCACAAAACGATGAGAAGGATCCAGACTTAGAATGAAAGCATCTGGGTTTAAGGCTGATGGGTGGCCTCTAGGAAGATGTGTCCACGTGTGCAGCAGTGCACAGCCGTTCTGGCAGCAACAGCTGCTTTCCACTTGAATCTGAGGCCTGCTCCACAAGAGGGAATTCACACTTGGTACATACAAGCATACGGCTATAGAAGTCCTAGCCCTATTTGTTAAATGATCATGTCAAATTTGCCTTCTAAACATTTATTTCTATATTCTTAGATTAGAGTTAATCTCGACCTTGGTCACAGATGCTTCTTTTAGCAGTTCAAAGTGATGAGTCCAGAGGCTCATAACTGGTCAAAGAGTTGAGAATAACTGACTTTAATGCTAATACTCATACGGGATAAATATCTTTGTCAACCTCTGCAAGGCACAAAGGGGCACAAAGAACACACGGGCTGGAGGATGGAAATAAATGCTATGAATTGCTGTCTTTCAGATATAGCAGGGTTGCTACACTCATAATCTCACAGCAGCTGTAGCTAGCTACACAAGACCTACACGAGACTGAGCCCATTAATATTCCATCACATATTACGGAGGAATCATAAGGCCTCAACCCTAGATAAGGAGCTATTGGCAGTTCATAGCTGCTTGTGGAGAAGTAGCCATTTTTCTTCAGTGATGATAACTGTCTCAGGCTTCAATAAATAACCCTATGTCCATACTCATGTGAGAAACCTTTATTAAACTCAGTGGATCATAGAAAAGACGTGAAAGTAAAGATGAAGAACTTGTTGGGGAATGAAAGGGGCTCAGAGGGCATGGGAGGAGGATAAGAAGGTAATAGGAAGGGTGAATACTACCAAAATAAATTATATACATGCTTGAAATTTGCAAAGAACAAATCAAAATGTTTTTGAAAAGAACTAAAAAAGCTTCATTAGAAATGACACCGTGAGTTACAATTTATTTATTGAAAACTGTGGGTGTTAATATTTCTTATTACCAGAGTGGCTGTCAAAGAAAGAAAAGCTTGACAATTCTTTATAGGTGCAGCTGTGTGTATTTCATCATAATTTCTATCAAAAAGGATTTAAAAATCAATTGATTGAATGTTTGATAACTCACTGGGAAATTTGGGTATACGAATCACATATCAGTGTGTCTGAATAAGTCCTGTACCTGACAATGGAACATTTT
Organism: Ondatra zibethicus; assembly: GCA_004026605.1. Taxonomy (NCBI): domain Eukaryota; kingdom Metazoa; phylum Chordata; class Mammalia; order Rodentia; family Cricetidae; genus Ondatra; species Ondatra zibethicus. The sequence continues at coordinate 176,564 of PVIU01000173.1, read as the reverse complement.
GAAGAACCTTCAAGAATCTTTTGCTTCTCTCAAATACTTGAAAATAAGCCACGGGAATGACACTGAGGATGACTGCAGGGTAAAATAATGGAATTCCTGATGTACATGGGTAACAATCAGGAGACTTGTTTTTTGAAATATAAAAGGTTTGCCTAACCCATTTTTCTTTAAAATTACTCAATGATACCATAATCCAACAGAATCTCCAACAGCAATCCTGTTTTGCCTTTTCCTTTCTCTTGTTGCTGTTTAATTTTCTTTATTTTTTTTACTGTTAACTGTATGTGATCAGCAAATTCTATAAATTCTGCTTCCTAAGTTTTCCTTAAATGACAAGTAGCTTGTTTTCCACCTCTAGTCCATTCTTTCTCGTCTAACCTTCATATTTCCTAAATGCACACATTATGCTACAAAATAACTCTGTCATGAGCTTGCTTAATTGTCATAGATTTTGATTGCCCTCAGGATAAAAGCCAAATGTCAAAGTAAAGCACAGAGAAACCTTCACTGTCTGGTAAATAACCATATTAATCTAAAAATTAAACATTTTATTAAAATTATTACAAATTAAAATTATAAATTAAGCTAAAATTATAAAAATTGAAATGATTAAAAATTCATGGGCAGAGAATAACTTTTCTTGGAACTGTGTATCACACCTTATCCTGGCACAATTGGAAGTATCAAAACAAGCATCATATCAGTTAACTTTCTTGATGCTGTGACAAAATGTGTGACCCAGGAAATTTATGATGGAAAGGGTTTGTTTTAGTTCATGGTTTGAAGATATAAGCCCTCTTCTATCATAGGAAAGAAGGGATGGAGTGAGAATGTGAGGCAGCCGGTCACACAGCATCTGCAGTTGGGAAGCAGAGAGACAGACGCTGGTATTCAGCTTGTGTTCCTTGTTTATTATTTTTTTGTGTGTATGTATGCATGTGTGTTCAGTTATTTTCAGATGCCAGAAAAAGATATTAGATTCCCTGAAGCTGGAGAGTCAGGTGGTTGTATGCTGCCTGATGCGGGTGTTGGGAACTAACCTCCAGTCCTCTAAATGAGCAGCAAGTGTTTTTAACTGTGGATCTCTACCCCTCTATTTGCCTTGGGATTCTATCTCCTGGGGTGTTGTTGCCCTCATTCAGGGCAAGACTTCCCTTCTCAGTAAAACATTTCTGGAAATACTCTAAGAAGCATAACTAGAGGTGTGTGTCTCTGAGGAGATTCCAAATCTAGTTGAGAATGAAAACTATCAGTCATTGGCAATCATAAACTAATTGCTACAATAACAAAAACAAAATTTAGATAAGAGTTTGAAAAAAGGAAAGGGTTGGGGGCATCAGTGCATGGAGAACCTTCAGGAGATGAAAATTTTTGTTAATATTTTTTATATTGTGAATTTCATGGTATGTGTATACATGTCAGCTTACGGCAAATGTATCAGAGGCTATTCTAAATTTGATCACAAGTTTTTTGCTTTTGTTTTTATATTTTGAGACAGGGTTTCTCTGTGGCTTTGGAGCCTGTCCTGGAACTAGCTCTTGTAGATCAGGCTGGTCTCGAACTCACAGAGATCCACTTGCCTCTGCCTCCCAAGTGCTGGGATTAAAGGCGTGCACCACCACCGCCCAGCTCACAAGTCATACTTTAATAGAAGTGTAAAAATCTACATATGTCATTCCAATTCAGAATAATTTTGCTTTTTGAAAGATTTTCAGTTGTTTATTTTATGGGTTTTTTTTAATTAATTTTTATTGAGCTCTACATTTTTCTCTGCTCCCCTCCCTACATCTCCCCTCCCCTTCAACCTTCTCCCAAGGTCCCCATGCTCCCAATTTACTCAGGAGATCTTGTCTTTTTCTACTTCCCATGTAGATTAGATCTATGTATGTCTCTCCTAGGGTCCTCATTGTTGTCTAGGTTCTCTGGGATTGTGATTTGTGGCCTGGTTTTCTTTGCTTTATGTTTAAAAACCACTTATGAGTGAGAGATAACCTTCCTCAAGACCCAGTAATACAACTATTGGGTATCCAAAGGATGTTCAATCATGCCACAAGGACATGTGCTCAACTATGTTCATAGCAGCATTGTTTATTATAGCCAGAACCTGGAAACTACCTGAATGCCCCTTGACTGAAGAATGGATAAGGAAAATGTGATAATTTACACAATGGAGTACTACACAGCAGAAAAAGGCATCTTAAATTTTGCAGGCAAATGGATGGAGCTAGAAAACATCATTTTGAATGAGGTAACCTAGACCCAGAAAGATAATTTTGCTTATAACTAGCATAATATTTAGTTAAAACAAGCACAAAGCAACAGGAATCTAAAGTTAAATGCACCATGCTCTTTATGGGGACACTTTGACTGCAGGAAGTCTATTAAATTGAGCGCAAGTAGTAAGAATACATTTATTCACTGTTGCAATAGTGGCATGAATGTTATCCTGGGAAGCAACCACTTTTTAATTGAATCTAAGTCTTTTCTACATGCGGCAACTCATGGCTGGTACTGTAAATCTAGCAAGAGCACACAGCTGGTCACAAGCCTTACAAGATAATTGCTTCACCAAACGGACACAGCATTCAATTACTCTCCATGTATTTATGTTTATACTCACATATTAGTGCAATTCACAGCCTTCATTAAGAGACATCATTTTTCAGTTGGTATTAGTTAATACAGAGGCGCACAACTGGTCAACGTGAAGAAAGCAGTGACTGTGGAGTGCTCCTTCCTAAATGGACCTCTACAACCCCCTAAGGGAGGCTCAGGGGGCATCATGGGAGAGGTGGCAGGATGTCTGGGAGAGGGAGAAGTCAGGAAGGACTGCTGCAAACCTGGCTTTTGGATGAGATAGAGCCTTCGCACTCAGGAGCTGGTAGCAGCTATAGATGCCTAGACAGGACCTTACATATTAAGCCAGTCAATGTTCCAATCTGGATGGAGTGGGAGGCACATGAGTCCCCATTACTAGCTGAAGAGGTACTGGAAGTTGATGGCTACTAGTGAAGGGAGTCTCCCCCCCTCCACCCCCGCTGCTATTTGGCTCCATAGGATGCCCATGCTCCAGTGAATGGCCACACACCCACGGACACTAAATGGTCCCAGTGGTAGTGGGTTCAAAAAAATGACATGGAATTGAGAAGGGGAGGGTCTGGAGAGAGTTAGACTTGGGGAGGGAAGATATGCAAAGTATCCTCTACATATCTGTGAAATTCTTCCTTCTGGATATGCAAAGTATCCTCTACATATCTGTGAAATTCTCAAAAACACATTTTATGAAAATTGAACTGTACTTGGTGTATAAAAACAGAATTCTTCTATAGAAGTCTTCCTGGACACCATGGGAATGTATGTCTATTGTAGCAAAAGCAGCTATGCAAATAGTTAAAGTTGAAGATAATATGCCAAACATTGTGGTAATTAAAATAACTAATTTTATTTCAAAACTTATCTAATAGCTACATTAGTTGTCACTGTGGGGAAAAGACAAATGGTACTAAGGATTTGATTTTATCCTGTGTATTACCAAAACTTCACAAATACCAAAGATACTGTATTACAATTAGCATTTGTCATAAACCAGGGCCTTACATTTTACCCTCCCTCAAAGTAGTTGCCTGGGCTCCTGACCTTAACAACAGTTGTTGGCCTGAGTGTCCCAACTAGGGGAAGAAAAGACAAAAGTCTTGATGATTCCAGGACCTGAAAACATCCAAAGAAGGCATTTTAAGACGTTTTACTATGAAACTACAGAACTTTAGAACCAGAAGAGATGGTTACAGATTTCCTAGTTCAACGACCTCATTTTTATTTTAGTGACAAAACGTAAGGTTTGAGAGGACAGGGACTTTGATGTGGTAGAGCTAATTAGAGAATAAACCAAGAGAACTCAACCACTTAGTGTCTCCTGCCCTTAGCAAACCATTCTGTTCCTTTGCTGACCGCTTGCCATCCATGTAAGCCACCCAGACAACCAACTGAAGTGTTCCATATGACAAAGACAAAGGAAGCCTTTGGAGACCCAGCCTATTTGCCTTCCCCATCAGTTCCTAGATGGAAGAAAAGTTTTAGAGTTATCCTGGACATAAATTTGGTTCCGATAAAAGATTTGTTCACTAGTTTGCTGAAGAACTTAAAATAAAGAGGGAAAACTTTTTAAGCAACATGGAACTAAAAGCGGAACAATAGACTGTAATCTTTGGAAAACCATTAATCACCTTTAGTGACAGTTTTCACAAATGATTGTTCTTCATTTACTTTGGCAATGCTTGAAGTGTAATGTATTTTTTAAAGGCGAGGGTGTTTTGCTGTTGTTATTCATGCTACTATCATCTATAAAATGGGTAGAAAACTGAGTTAAAGTTACCTAAGGCGAGCAGTTCACAGTCTGCCCAAATCGTCTTTGACAATATCAGCAGGCTTGAAGAAACTTGCCATTTTAGTTTCCTTATAATAAGGACATACGTTTTATCCTGTACCTTCCTTATTGGACGACTGTGGAGAGCAGACTACATCTGCCGGAAAGCAAACATTGTTTCATCTCTCCAGATGTCTGCTTTTTCTCCCAGAAGTTGGAGAGCATCGGACAAGCAATAACAGATGATGAACACATGCATAACTACAAACGGGCAAGCTGATTGTTTTCAAAATCGCTGTAAACATTTGCTCTTGGGTTGAGATTTAGCTTCTAGCAAATCTTTACATTCTTGTTCTAAACTCCAAACTAAAAAAAGGGTTTATAATGGAAGTGCTGACAATGTGAAAATTAAGTTATGGTCAGGAAAGCAGCTCTGTTTAAAAGTGCCATTTTGCACTTCCATATTTACTTCTTAACCACTGACGGAGATGTCAGTTCCTCCAGTTTTCGCTCCCATTCCAGAGGGCAATTTGACAATTGTGTTGAAATGAACAAGCAAACTGAATTTCATCCTTTTGCCCCATCAACAAGTTACAATTAGAATTTAGAGCCACATGCTGGTTACTTAGCTGGTTTCATGGATGGTGATGGTGGTGGCGGTGGTGGATGTGAATTAGACCTGGAGAGGATTAAGTTCATTGCACAATACAAAGAGGTTTTGCTTTTATGAAGCATTTGTAAAAGGAAAGGGCAGCAATTATTAAGAAATACTTTCCACTCCATGATCTTGACTATGTCAAAACATAGTGACTACATTGACTAAGGGTATTAACTAAGGTCAAAGAAACTCCTTGACTTATTAATAAATGATTCGGTGGGACTGAAAATGTTGTTTTTACTCTAGTGTTGGCATGACAGTGACCTGAGTGGGCTGACTCAGCTGTCTATATATCTTGTTATATTAACAGAGCAATGTCCATCTTTGACAAAGATAGATCGCAAAGACTGCCTTTTTGTCCACTTAAAGACCTACAACATGAATGAGAACAAATGAGAAATGAGACTAGAGAAAGATGTGGCCAATGCATCGTTCTGAGTGAAGGATTTCCCTTTGGAAATAGGGTGGGAATCAGGGAATTCCATGCAGTTGTAGGCTATCGTGGGAACCTCTGTAGTAACACTATGTATAAAGCAAAAACTTCAGCTTGGAAATGTAAACTTATTATTGTTTTATGATGCATAATCCTTATCTAGATTCTCACTTATTTCCACAGGGCTAAATTCTTTGTACAATAAGTGCACCAGAAAGGCAAGCAAACCCCGAGACTATCCCACGGACACAACAGGCACAGTACACAAAGCGTCCACATGCCCAGATGCCACATGTGGGCCTCAGCAGCATCAAATGCTTCCCAGGCTCTCACACGAGAAGCTGGATGGATGACTTTCATCCTTGACATAAGAACATCCAATAGATCACCCTAAAAAAAAACCCCAAGTCTCCTGAATGAAGACATTCTTGACTAGCTTAAAACTCACCCTGTGTACCAGACTGGTCTTGAACTCCCCCAAATCTACCAATCTCTGTTTCCCAAGTGCTGGGATTATAGATATATATCACCAAAGCTAGCATCTTTGTTAAATGTATGTAAAAAAAGGCTATTCACACATAAGCTTTTCTTAATAATGCAATTAAACAATTAGAATATGCCTTTTAAAATTTAGCATTTACATTTTTTGCATGAGAGTGTACAAATTATATAACAGATTCTGCATTCTATGGTTGTTTCACGATAACTCTTAAGTAATATGTAAGGGAAGCTCAAATGAAGAAATCAAGAGACAGGAAGCCATCTGAGCAGTAGGGCAAAATGTAGATTTTCTTGTTGTCCTTTTGTTCCCAAGCCGTACGTGCTGTGACTGTCTAACCTTATTCAGGAACAGAAGACTCTTATCGCGCTTTCTAATATTTGTAGGGAGCCATGTGGGCTCTAGAGTGCCAATCCTCTGAGTGGAGGGATGATTTTGAGGAGTAGTGTTTTGTCCTCTTAGGCTGTTAGATTCTTGGGACTATCTTGAAAAGCACGAGACACACACAGGGAGGTAATGAAGAGGGTGTGTGCATGAAAACATAAGATCCATTTCCACTTTTCACATTAATGAGAAAAAGTGAATTTGTTTGTGACGTGGATAGTCTTTTAAGAGAAAGTTATACCTTACATGAAAAAAGTACAGTGTAAACCTTGGATGGCTATGCTTATTATCTCCAGTTATTCAGAGATTTTATGTAAGTTAACATTACACAAACATGATGTACATTAGTGAATTGAGATAAAAGAGCTCTGATGGACAGAATAAGAGCAGAATTAAAGATTAATTGTTTTTCCCAAATGAGTTCTCTCCGGCTTGCCCTCCCTCAGTTATTGCTTGGAGGACTGGAATGCGCTCTATGTTTATAACTCAATGATTCACATACAGGCGGCACTGCAGCGCCACATCAAATAGCAACAATCGTTTGTTGTAATTGGAGAAAAATGTGTTTGTGCAGAAGGAACCTAACAACCAGGGCTTTGGTGCATTCTTCATGTAATCCTTAAGTCAGCACTGCAGTGGGAGCAGATCGAAAGCTCACCATCTACAGGGCCCCGGTACTTGTTTCTCTCTTAAAAACTATTTTGCCATGTCCTAGTTCACTGTGCTCAACTGACTGTTTTAAAAGAAGAACGATGGTTTCTCATCTAGTGCGGTGGGAGCTCACTCGCTCTTTTACGCTAAGGCAACAGCACAGCTACACACTGGTGTTCACAGCCACCACATGTGTGCTGGGCTGGAGCATGCTCTCGCTATTCAAATTTGGGTTAGTGTGGCTCATACTAGTATTGATTTCCATTTTGTGATGTTCTTTTCACATTCCTGAAGGTGAATTCCAGTATCACATTTTCTTTTGCAGATTGAATCTGGTGTTGGAATTTTAAGAAATTACTTGACAGACTCTGACATCCGATAAATGATGTTTTACTTGAAAATAAATAAAAAAAGCAGAAGAGTCAGTGGGATAAAATGGACTCAAAAGGAGGAAGCTGACTACTTCTTATGTCAATTGCTTCTCTTTTCCTTTTAAAGTCAAAGTCAAACACATCTAAATTGGATTGGCCAATAATCGCATGACTCTGAGACTTCAGTGTGTGGCCAGTGTGTCTATTGAATTATGCCGCTCAGCAGTAGAAATACAGGTCCCAGATCCCTCTGCAGTCCACGGGTGACTGTCGTCTTTCCTCCAGTTTCCTGGATAGACAATATGATGCATAGCTAGCTGTCATATACAGACCTGAAAAATTGCACACAGCGTATATAAATCCCAGACCAGGCATTACACAACCGGAGTTTAAAGTGTCACGTGTAAATCATCCAGAGTTAAGCTGCTTAGGAAACACAAACCATTCTCTAAGGACATATGAGACCAGAACTTCAGAAGATGCTGCCTCACTGTGGGATGGCAGAAAACATCGGCTCGCGGACCACCCTGGTGTGCAGTAATCAACAATGCAGTGGCCCACTTTATAAAGGCGTCAGACAGTCTGTAAGCAAAAAGGCAGGGCCTCCAGCTGAGACAGGCCCTGCTAATAAGTGGCTTGAAGTAAAAAAAGAAGAGAGGCAGCTTTAAGCATATGCAACAGGTCGCATCACGGTCTTATTTACTCCCTTTGCCAGCGGCCATCTTTCATGGGGAACAACTTCATCAAGAACCTTGTCCCCGCCACCAGGAGCCCCCAGTGCACCAGTATTCTTACCTGGCTTTGCTCACAGCCCTCAATACCTCGCCCATTCCTAAATTGGGCTAAGAATCCTTTGAGAGCAGCACCAGGGACTGTTTGTCTTATTGCGTCTCCTCTCCTTTAATGCTTTCTTAAGAAGTTCTTCAAAGCATACTCATTACAAGTCGCTGAGTTCCAGTGAGTTCCAGCCCTGATCTTAGTTCCCTCAGAGGCTCTGGACAAACTGGTTTTGCTTGAGGTTCCTCATTAATAAATGGAAACAATGGAGCGCTAAACATTTTTGCAAAAACTTAACACAAGAGATTTGGTATTTGAAAATAAATGCCAGAGAACTTGACTGGCACATGTGAAGCCCTGAATTTAATTCCCCAGGACGAGAGAGAGAGAGAGAGAGAGAGAGAGAGAGAGAGAGAGAGAGAGAGAGAGAGAGAATACTTTTTAGAGAGCACATTCTGTATCTATCAGGTACCTGTTTCGGTACTTGTTGCACTAAAAACTGAGTTTTCTGAATAACTATTGCTTAATATGCAATAGTAGTGTTAAATTTGACTTACTTTTCCAGACTGATTTTTTTTTTAGCTGCATGCTGAAAATCATTTGAAAGAATCACATGCACTTGTGTAATTTGTAAAACACAGATAAAAGGGCCAAAGCAGTCACACCAGGAAGTATGAAGACATTTCAGTTTTCTTATACTTCTGATGCTACATCAGCAAAATACCCCAGGGCAGGCTCTACCTGCTGGGCTAAGTACAGAGGCGCAAGCACGTTTTATCAACAGGGCAACTTGTACAAACTGGCTACACAAACAGAAAATAGCAATGTTGAAGGAAGTGTAATTAATTAATTCAAGCTTCAGATAAGATCACTGTATCCTGCTGACCCTACATGTTAATCAGCTGATTGATTAATTGCTACAATCATAATAATTATATGGTACCAATCTAAGTATACTTAATGATAGTGTAGATCTAGAGTTAAAAGTTCTTTTCAATCTGCCTATCTTTTCACTTTCTTGAATCAAACGAGTCGGTTGCAGTTCCTGGAACGGTGTCTTTTAGCTTGTAAAGCTGAAAAACTTCTCTCAAAATTAGCCAAGGATCAATTTTCTTCATCCTATTGAGCATTTTTGGCTACTCCCTAATGTTCTAATAATAATTAAAAACTACACACTAGTGAAATAGGAATGTTCCATTCTATACCCCCATCAAACCACGACAACCTCCTGCAGATGTACTTAGCACATGAAGGACTGCAGAGCAGAGGTGTCCTTCACCATGTAACTCTCCATGCTGGACTTTTAACATGTGACTGGTGGATGGAGTTGTCATGGAAACACAAGATTCGCGTCTGTGCTGCAGTGAGGGTGCAGTTTGTTAATATTTTCATGCTTAGACACTTAAGGATCGAGTCTCACATAGCTCTAAGATGCATAGCTATTTATTTATGGACAAATTCATTTTTAGGCTTTTCCTACCTCATGACAAAACGCTGTTTTGCCATGAAGGTATAGCTTCATATATCACAGTATCATCAATTTTTCCAAAACCATTGTTCTGATAACATTTGACTTCTGATTGCTCAACATCCTCATCGCTACAAAACTTCCATTGGGTGATGCTGGAGTGACTCTTTGGAGAGCACAAAGACGCTGAGCTGAGAGTGATGGCTGATACTGAGCTCAGCCACTGAACACACCCAATCTGGCACTTGAATGTACAGGGCGTGGCCTCAGAAGCAAGATGCTAGCCCTGGCTCTCGCCTGCCCTTTTCTTCCCTTCCTACATTCCCCAACAAAGAAAGTCATGAAACCCAGAATTCCCTTTCCTCATGTTGTGTTTCCTAAAGCCAATCCCCAAACTGAGAATGAATCCACCTTTTCTTCCTTCTCCTGTAGAGACCCCTCATGTGCTGTCTGTCAGTCCCTCTACCAGGAGGCAGAGAAGGATCTGACCCAATAACCTGTTAGCATTAGATCCTAACTCCAGTTCAGTTCTTACTGAACAGAAGCATAAAGGCAAGCAATTCTCCCTCAGCTTGTGTCATCATTTCTGAAGGCTCAAAGTCTCATATAATTCAGATGAAATAAATGTGTTCTGTTTTTCACGTGTCAATATTTATCTTTTATTTAGGGATGCTTACTGTACACATTGAAGAGGATGGAGAAAAGATACTATGTCAATTTTTATTTCTAGAACTGTCTAGATTTAGCATACAGGAACAATAAGCCAGTGGGGGAAATTGTCTGATTGATGACTTGTGTTTGTTTGCTTCCATACTCTGCTGTATACAAAACACTCATACCGCAGTTTCTCAACTCCTACTAAGGAGTTCTTTCTTCTTGGTCATCCAGTTTCAAGGCCTCATCTATGTTTCTCTTTCATTATTTTTTTCCAAATTATGTTAAGCCATCTTAACTTTTATTTTCTATCATGTTTTATATACCTACTTCTTTTTTGTATATACTTTATATAACATATATACTTAATACTTTTTATATACATATAATTCTTAATTTTCAAAATAGTGAAAGATTTTAAAGTTGTGAATAGCTTAGCACTCATTTGGAAATAAGATGGTTCTTAAACTTTTGCATGCAGATAATCTAAAGAGCTTGAACAAACACCAATCCCTGAACTCTGTTTCTACAGAGTTCATACCTCAGGAGGTATGACGTTAGGCACTAGAATACACATGTGCAATAAGACCACAGATAGCTCAGATGCTCTCATCCTGCAATAGTTGGCATGACACTTACTTTAAAATTACTTTACTTTAAATTTTTTGAGTCATATCTGATTATCTTGTTCTAGGATATATTCTGAGCACATATACACATTTTGCAACTGCTTTCAGGGAGTTGTGTATGAATCCTATAAAGCAAACGCATGGATAGATCACAGGGCAATAAAGTCACTTTGGGTGATGGGTAATATTGGTTGTCAACCTGATGGAATTTAGAATCAGCATGGGATCAAAACTTGGGGCATGTTTGTGAGGAACTTTCTAGAATGGTTTTAGATTTGAGGTTGAAATATTCAATCTGAACGCAAGTGGACTGTGGTCCTAGTCCACATAAGGAGAAAACAAGGTGAATACAACATTTATCTCCCTGTTCCTGATGGCAGGGTGCAGTGGGACCAATCTCTTCGTGCTCCTAAAGTCATGATCTTCCATCATGATGGTCTATACCCATGAACTATGAGTCCAGGTAACCCTTTTCTTTAAAAAGGTGTTTTTATCAGTGATTTTGTCCCTATGGTATGCAAAGTAACTATACTTAAGTCATCTTTGGATGATAGCCAAGGAGAATGCCTTCTGGGCTTTTGTGTTTCCTTTACCTTATTAAACCATTCTGTCAGTTACCATTAAGGTTATTTTCTCTAAAGCATAGTTTCCCATTTTTGACCACCTTCCTCAAAAATCTGTAACAAGATTTTTATTGTATGTTAGATAAGATTTAAACCATATATACAATTAAAATCTCTGTAATTGGCTAGTTAATTTGTTGGTCAAATATTTGCCTTTCCTATGGAAAGTCCTCTGCTAGGCAATGAGATGGAGAATCTAATTAGATAATTTCAGGGTGTGCCTACTTCGAATTTATAATGTTGGATTCACTGTATCTGCTCTCTCTCATCTCCTACTATTTATCTCTTTGGTTCATCCAACCCAGATAGCTCACATTCCCCTAAATGGTATTTGCTTTAGGCGGGGTCTCATGCTCATTCTCTGGCTGATATCCCGAGTGTCACATACCCCGCCGCCTCCTTTAGGAAGCAAGCCCTGCTCTATCATATGTCTCTGCTGTGCAGCATTTATTGTCTTGGTTGTCCAAGTCCAGCTGGATCACATTAAGTAATTATTTGCTCAGTCAGGGGATGTACCTCTCACTTTTCAGTACTTTCCTCAAAGTACACATACCTTGGCTTGAAGCAAGATGTTGTGGCATCCATCAATATTATAAGGGAGAGTTTCACTCTCCCTGGGCCGCTTCATCAAGAAAAAGGAAGAAAACAAATGACTTCCTGAGAAAACTGCACAATACAACCACCCACCACTTACCGCGTTGTTTTTCAGTAAAAATTGTTACGCTTTATTTCAAGTGCAATAAACAATAATAACAATAAAATCTATCATTTTAGGTATAGAAATCTGTTTTTACAGAAGTGATTCAATTAAAACCACATTGGAAGCTCCTAGTATAATGGGTTATAAGATTACTCCTCACATTGAATACTTTCTATTATATGTTCTTAGTATTTTTAAAATATTATTCTTACTTCAGAAATCTACAGATCATATCAAAGCAGAAAGAAAAGAAAAAATCCTTAAGGCTTATATAATCATTCATAGGCAAATTTGTTTCTATTCATGTGAGCATTCATATCCACACTTAAGAAAATAGTCCTACTTGCTACAATTTGAATATGTACTGCAAAGTTCACGTGTTAGCACCAGATCCCTAGTGTAGGGGTGACAGGTAGGGCTTTTTAAGAAGTGATTAGGAGATGAGAGCTCTGCCCTCATGGAGGAATGAATGCAGTTATCTGGATATGGGCTACATTTCCCCCACCACGTCTTCCCTCCTCCTCTTCCTTCTCCCCGTTTCTTTCTTCTGCTGTCCAGTTTCCTCCCTCCCATGTGTACATTTTATGACCTTCCACACCCCACCTTAGGTCCTACAGCAGGACGCCCTTCTGAAGGACCTTTGACTTTAAACCTCTCGTTCATAACTTACAACCCCTACGTTACTCAGTCTCTGCTGTTTGTTAGGAGGATGGTGCTGCAATGCTACAGTAAGTTTATGCTTTCTCTTAATATCTAGGAGATTTGTGGCTTGTGATGTAGTGTAGAACAATTTAACTATTGTTACATGAATGGGCCATTGTTTAGGCTTCTCTAGGGTTTCTGTACATTGTTGCTGCTTTGTTTTGTTTGTTGTTGCTGCCATGTTAGGGGATCAGATCCTGGGTCTGCTCATCCTAGACAAGCATTCAATCAATTAATTATACACCTAGTCACCTTCTCTAACTTCACATGCACGCACTCTATACTTTTGCTGTTAGAGATGATACTTCAAGGGGTCTGTTTGGACACATTCTTATGGCCCTCTAAAAACATTCCCTAAGCTATTTTTTAGATATGCACTTGCCATTAAAATGTTATATACATTTTAAGGCTTTTCCTAGACACATATACACACATATACATGCACACACACACACACACACACACACACACACACACACACACCCCTCCAAGACGTTCTAAGATTGACAATGCCAAGGAGCTGACAGGATCTGCTTCACCATAATATCTACATTTCATATATATGCATACATACACATATATGTATATATGCATAGCCCTTCACAGGCACTTTGTAGTATACTTTACTACATGGAAATGGTATCTTTTGTTAAGGATATTAAATTTATTGGCTATCTTCCCTGAAAGTTTCCAGAAACATTAGAGAGAAGAAAACATCAAAATAATTAGCCTCCTGGAGTAACTTTTGATTAGATGTAACATAAGAGCTAAAAACCCAAGGCAGGAGAATGCTACTTTATTTTTTATTTTTAGTGTGATACCTTATTCTAGCCATCTGTTGAATAAATCACTGGTTCCAAATAATGTCATTTAAAATGGATGACAAATTTTACTAACTTTTACTTGTGAACATCAGAAAGATTAGGGCATGGCTGTCCTGTAGTCCTCTTATGGTGAGTGAGCTCTTTCTTTTCTCTTTCTGTCATCTTCCTTGATGTTTCTCTTTTTAGTCTCCCATCTCTCAGTGTTCGTGATCGGCACAAACCTTGCTGCGTAAACATTTAAAACAGGGCTGTTCTACATTGGGACACCCCAGTCCCAGTGAAAGGAGGGTCACGAGAATAAAAGGCAAGCGCTGTTGACCAGCGCAAGTGACGGAGGCCTCTCTGGGCCACTTTGTAGGTGGGGCTATTCTTTGGTGAACACAGAGGCTCCCTGGTGGTGTTTGTAGCATTTCACCATGCAAGGTTACCTGCTTCGGTCTACAGAGGAAACTCAAGGGAGCTGTGTGCATGTATGGACCATTGGTGAGATTTGGTGGCAGATGGTCTGTTCTACAGGAAATGTCCTTCCAGCTTTGTTTGGCCTAAATTCTGAAACAATTCTAAAATAAACACTTAGAGTCATAATTTATAAGTATATCCATACCAATAAATCAGAATCCTGTAAACAGTCATGTTTATTATATTCTTCTTGCTTAATATTCATGACAGTAATTTATTTTTATGGTACAGTTTCACTGTCCTCTGTACCACGGCTCTGCATTTAAGCTTGGCAACTTGAATTAGCAGGAGTTCAGGTAACCCTTTGAAGGCTGCAAAAGTTCACCAGCCAGTTAAAATAAAAATAATATATATATATATATGTATATATATATATTGGTTGATTGCTTAAATCCACTGCACTGACATATAGAAAACATAAGGGCTAGTATCTGCAAGGTCCATTGGTAATCTGTATATTGCAGGGCTCATAAACACAGATGGACATTTGGAGAAAACTAAGTCCTTAGTTCTTACTTGTGAACATCAGAAAGATTGTTGTGATTGAATTAAGCAGAGTTTCCACCCACCTTCTCCACAGGGACAACTCAAGATTGTTGCTACTAATTCCCAAGTTCTTTTCCAGGAGGACTCGCATGGATCAATGACCACAAAGTGCGGTGACTTTTACATTCACCTTGTGTTGGAACTGTGAATAAGAGTGAGACATGGTTCTTGTCCCAGAGAATCTTAAATCAGATTCAGAGATGGGGGACAGGGTCTGGGTCCTATATCTGGGTAGAGTATATATGTGGTTTGTCTGAAGCCCGGCTCACCTCGCAGAACACAGAAAGAGTGAGATGGTAAACTAATGCATTGTTCTGTACGTGTACGCGGGGCAGGCTCTATTCTGTTTTACACATAAAATCTCAATAGAGAGTCAGGTGTGGTAGTACATGCCTGTAATCCCAACCAGACCAGGAAGAGTGAGGCAAGGGTTTCGTTTCTAGGCCAATCTGGGCTACCAATCAAGATGCCATCTCAAAACAAAAACAAACAAACAAACAAAAAAAACCCAAAGCAACACACACATACAAACTAACAAATAGAAACACAAAAATGGTATAGAGAACATATACAAATACTTGTCAGAAATGAAAGCCATAAACTTATAAACCTAGAAAACAAATTTTATTATTTTTAAATTTTCCAATTAAGAATATTTTTGCAATCCGTGTGCTGCTTTCTGTATTTTTTGTTCTGTTTTGTTTTGTATTCACAGATATTTTAGAATTTAAGAAGCTCACTGTGCTGGCTGATTTTTGTGTCAACTTGACACATACTAGAGTCATCAGAAAGGAGGGAGATTCAGTTGAGAAAATGCTACAATAAGATCAGGCTGTAGGAAGCCTATAGAGCATTTTCTGAAGTAGTGATTGATACGGAAGGGCCCAGCCCTTGTTGGTGGTGCTATTGCTGGGCTGGTGTCCTGTGTTCTCCAAGGGAACAGGCTGAGCCAGTCATAGAGCCCTGCATGGCCTCTGCATCAGCTTCTGCTTCCAAGTTCCTGCCCTCTTTGAGTTATTGTCCATCCTTCTAGGATGAATAGTGACATAGAAGTGTAAGCCAAATAGACCCTTTAGAGATATGTTGGTTTGCTCTTAGTGTTTCATCACAGCAATAGGAACCCTAACTAAGATATGCATTATCATCTGATGTTAGTAGACATAGTTATATTTTAATTTTAAGTTAAAAACAGATTGAGTAGGAAGGTTGAAATGATGAAATATTTTGCAGGCTGACTTTTTTTAAGCACATGAAATGAGGCATAAAGTGATGCTGTTATTGTAGTTTTCACTCTCTGACAAAATGATGGAAGTTGTAGGAAATGCCATGTTGTTGTTTCTGATTCACTTTTTGGGAGGTTGTAATGAGGGCGTGATTCCTCTTCCTAATCTATACTTTAAGTATTTACAATACAAGGAGGAGCTTACTGCTAGCACAGTTGTTGTATTTTCCTGGTGCATTTTGCACAAAATAGGTGCTCTTAGCCAACATTCCTAAAAGATAAATTAAATGTTCTTTACGAATACATTTGTGTGCCCTTCAACCTTCTCCATCTGCTAGGGGTATTTGAATCTCACTGGTGCTTTATTTTATTTTTAAAAGTTTTCCTAGAAACCTAGGCACAGGAATGAAAACCTGTAATGTTGCCTTGGAGACAGAAAGCAATAAAAATAATTGTTGAATTTCATTTGAATAGTGAGGACAGAAACAAAGAGCAAGGTTCTGAGATTCTGAGACTGATCAAGAAAGTTATTCATGTTTATGTGGTTTCTTCCCCTCGGAGTTCTCAATAGCACACTCTTTATCTGGAGCATGTTGAAGTCTATTTGCTAATGCATTTTAAAGTAGACACTTCCTATCAGTTTTCTTCTATTCTTTGGATTTTCCTTGTGTGATCTGTGGATATACTTGTTTTTAGAGCAAAAGTCAGTGAATTTCACAGTGCAAATTGTGGTTATCATTTTAATGGTTTCTGAATTTATCTATCTTACCTAGATCAATTTGCCAAGGAAGAATGACAGTTTGGGTCAAATGATCACTGCAGTCTTCTAACCAAACCTGGTACCATGGTGTGCTGTTAGAAGATCCTGGTGATACATTCAGGGACCTCTTGATGATTATCAAATGGTGTCATAAAGCATCAAAGCAGCCATAGCCTCCCATTGGGCCTTAGTGTAGAAGGGAACTTCCGTGTGGTAAAGATTTTCTACTTGGTGGACCCATAGAGAAGTCTCTTTGGCAAACTGGGTGCCAAAATTTTCTGTGACCAAGCTGAGTCCAAGAGCCTTGAAAGAAAACTCTGGAAGGTCATCAGCAGGTCCTCTGTGCCTTATTCATGCCTGCAGCTTCTAGTGTCAGAAAAATAGCCACAGTGTGGCCCCTTCCCCCATTTTTTTAACACTTTGGAGATGATTATAGGAGGAAAAATCTACCTTGCTTATAATTATAAATATAGTTATAAATATTGCTTTGCAGGTTTTATTCTTGTAATACTGGCAGAAACTTTCTAAACATCAGCATCTTTCCTAGGAATATCTTGGCAGCTAGTGAGCCCACAGAATGCCTGGTCCTCATTTCTCAGTGCATGCCTACAGAGGGTAAAGGAGTTGTTCTTCTTCGTAGATTCCCTTGTGTCTTTGGCTGTACCAAAAGAGTGCAGCAATGAAGACTCCTGACCAACTTGACACAAGCTAGCATTGTTTGGGAAGAGGGATTCTTAACTGAGAAAATGCCTCCTTCAGATTTGCCTGGAGGCAAGTCTATAGTGCCTTTTATTGATTAATGACTGACATGGAGGACCTAGCTCATTGTGGGTGGTGCCACCCCTGGGAATGTTTATTTGAAAATAGACCGAGCAAGCCAGTATGAACAACTCCTCCATGACCTCTGGTTTAGTTCTCCCTCCAGATTCTTCCTCTGTTTGAGTTCCTGCTATGAATTCCCTCACTGATAGACTGTGATCTGTAAGATGCACTGAAAGTCCTTTCCTCCCCAAGTTGCTTTGGTCCTAGTATTTTATCATAGCAACAGAAATACTAAGATGCTGTCTGTGTGTATTCCTAGACAAACTGCATAATTATGAAGGTGGTATATTGTATCCAGGGATTATATTTCGAAGTCATTTTCTTATAGTGCTTGCTCTCAAGTATATCACAGAAATAAGCATTTAAAAATATTTGAATTTTCATCTCAACAAAAAAAGCTCGATTGCTAAAAATTCTAAAGAACATTCGGGCTGTTAGTTGCAGTATTTTGGGCGGTAGGAGTAGGGCTTTGATGTTGATGGCTGCTGACTAATTGGAATGGTGGCTGGTGCAGATTGCAGCGGCCATGACAAGTTCTTAAACAGCAATGAAGTTTTTCATATAATTGTCTCTGTTTTCATAAAAGATTTGTTTGTGTGGTATTGTTTGATATTCCTTTACCCATGGCAGAACGCTCAAAACTAGTCAGCTCTCTCAAACCTGTTAATGCTTTATCAAACACATTTATGTAATATTCTAAATTCTGTGTTGCCATTTTAATAACGTTTGTGATGTCTTTGACACATTTCATCTCAAGATAGAATATTGCTCACACAAGAGAAGCCACCCTTAGTCCATTGACGCTTAATCATGAAGCCACAGCAGCGCAGCTACCATCTTGAGACTCCACTTCTTATCTATGACTCCTGTTAGTTCCATGATAGGGATGTTTCAACCAATGTCTTCAGCCTTGCAAAGTCATCAACAAAGTGGGAACTGACTTTTCCAATCTCTAATTGTTGTTAACATTTTGACCATCTCCCAAGAAATGCAAATGTTCTTCATTGCATTTAGCATGATAGATTTTTCTGGAGGGCTTTCAAAGTGATTTGCCCAACTCCAGAGCAAGTGCAATGGTATGTGGCCTCTATAACTTTATCAAATGTGCTTTTAAAATAATGAGACCTCAAAATCAAGATTACTCTTTTGCCCAGTGACTGCAGGATGGGTGTTGTGTTAGCAAGGAAGAAGGTAAATTTACTTTAATTTTCATCTCTATTAGAGCCCTTAGGTGAGTATGGGATAGTCATTGAACAATGATATCTAGAAAGTTATACTTTTTCCTGACCTCAGCAATGGTTAGAAGTTTCTAGAGATTGAAATGCAATTAGATATGTTCATATCCTGGCTTTTATTTCCCCATCCATACAACACAAGAAAACTAGACACCATAATTCTTAAAGGTCCTAGGATTTTTCGAATTATAAACGAGCATTGACTTGAACTTAAAGTTACCAGCTGCATTAGTCTCTGATAAGGGAGAGAGTATGTCCATTGAAACCAGGAGCTGACTTTTCCATGTTACTTATGAAAGTGTTAGATGACATTTACTTCCTTTATCAAGCTGTTTCACCTACATTGAAAATCTTCTGATCAGTATTGCTACCTTCATTCACTGTCATAGCTAGGTTTCTGGAAAACTTGCTGGAGTCTCTATACCAACATTTCCTCTTCTCTTTAAATTTTATACTATGAGATGATGTCTTCTCTTAAGCATCATGAACCAGCAACTCTTAGCTTTAATCTTTTCTTTGCAGCCTTCCCGTCTTCCGTAAAGTAAAAATAGACTTGACTTAAGGAATTGTAGCTGATGGGTCTTTTGCTGCAGAGCCAGTCTCTAGATTAGCAATAAGCTACTTCTTCTTTACAAGGATTACACTTTTTAGTTACCTTCACAGCTCAAATCACAAGAAGCTTTTTTGTTCTAGCCCATGAAGGCTTTCAACATGCCTTCCTCACTAAGATAAATCATTTTTAGGTTTTGATTTGAAGTGAGAGATTTGAAACTCTTCCTTTCACTTGAGCTCAGAGGGGCCGTTGAAGTGTTACTAAGTGGTCTAATGTCCATGTTTTGTGGTTTAGGAACTAGGGAGATCCAAGAAGAGAGACCAAGATGGGGAATGACTAGTCACTGCAACAGTCATAAAACAAATAGTTCTAATGACGATGAAATTCATCATCCTATGTGGATGTAGCTCATGTTGCCTGGATAGAATTATAAGTGTATTATAAGAAATAACAGGACATACATTAATGATAGGACATACAACCTTTTTAAAAACTTCATATCCTAGAAATTCAAATTGAGCACAGAGTATTTTAAAAAAGTGTCAATAGACTTTTATGAGACAAGGTTGGCTCAAATCTTCAGTCAGAAAAGCACAATACCAGCCTGGTGGGGTGGAATGCATCTGTAATCTTAGTAGGGAAGGGAGCTCTAGGTTCAGCGAGAGACACTGCCTCAAAAAACAAAGTGGAGAACAGTAGATACTTGACATTGATTTCTGGTCTTTACAAGCACAAACAGCTACAAAGAAGTGTACACAGCCACACTAACAGATACACATAACACCACCCCCCCCACACACACATACACACACCCTACAATACCTAAGGTGAAAAATAAAATAAACTATGCCTATTTTTCTGGTTTGAATTCTAAAATTAGTTGAGCTTAAAGTCCTTTATTTTGGCACACTGGGATGCCTATTTTTGCGATCTTCCTTACTGTAACTGTATTTGTAATTCTTCTCAAAATGTTGTGGATTGTTATCTTTAGCAGCTCAATTGTTCCAGAGGGTCTTAGAGTTTGTATTACAGTCTTACAGTTGTCAATATTGGCAGGATGGTTGAGTGATATTGTCTGAAGAATTTACAGTATAGCACTTGGCTTTGGCTCCAGTTCTAGCTGGTATAAACTCAGGTGAGATTAGTCTTATGAATCTACAGAGCTTAAGACAAACTCTCCTCATGGTGTCATTGTTTTGGCAGGTCAAGCTTGGAGGAAAAATGTTACAGGGTTGCTCGAACAGTTCTTCATGTAAACAATATGAGAGAACATGGGTAAAAGTGATGCCTGGGACTGTGAAATTCAATTTCAGATTACAGTAACAGAATTAAGAATATAAATAAGGAACTAATTAAATCTTGTGTTACAATAGTAGCAAGTCATTGCCAGAATAAAGGAGGAAACCATTTTATGCTGACAAATTTGCACACCTAAAATATTCTGTTGAAGTAGGATTTCTGTTGTAGATTTAGCACGTGTGCTGTCCTGAACTGGCATGTTGAAGCTCAAGACCCAGTGCCAGAGCACTCAGAGGTGAGGCCATTGGGAAAGAAGCCAGGTTCAGACAACTCAAGAATATGAAAGGGTAAGTTCCTTACCAGAGCTCAACAGTGATGTGGTCCTGATTTTGCCTGATTTTGGACTTCCGAAACCCAGGTCTGTGGGAAACAAATTTCTGTTTCCTAAGCCACAGATTCATGTGGAAGCTCCAGCTAAGACAAATCCCAAACTTTGGAAGGAATGGAGGAGTGTGATTTTGGTAATGAAAGATCTGGAAACACTGATGCAGGGGAAATTACTGAAAGAGCAGAGGGAACGTGAAACTATGGAATGCTTGTTCTTGGGCTGTAATGCTAAGGACCTTTTGGGGAAAGGTGCTGCTGGTTGCCTGAGGTCGAGCAATGTGGTCCTTCTAATTATGTTCTAGGTGTCCTCTCTTTCTTTGATCATGCTTTTCTGCTTAGCTCACACTACTCTATATTTATCAAGGGAACCAGATCTCAGAAGTCCTGAGCATCAGACACAGCATCACAGACAGCCAATTTCTGAGGTCTTTCTAGGTCTGATAGCGCCTGGCCTCATATTTCTCTGACTCTGCTGAAAGCATCCTCACAATGCAACACAAAGGGATAGAAAATCCCTGTGAATATCGCACTGAGGAAATGGATCTCTCATAGGTGTTGCTTGGAAATTCAGAGAATAATACACAAAATGTCAAAGAATAATCTTGCCATTGTGCTGAGAGTCAGAGGTCTGAAGAAGGAACTCAAGAGATCACGCTTTCATCTGTTGGTTAGATAGTCTCCACCTGCAACTAGCGGGACAGATGGCACTAATTATGTCTGCCCATCCGTTACTTGGCAGAGGAATGGAACTGAGATCTGAAAGGGTGAACCTTTCACATGCTGGACACTCAAGGTGAGAAGGAAAATAGCAAGGGGCCAAGAGCTGATTGTCTGGTTAGACAGTAATCATGAGCTCAGGCCTTGGGCATTTGACCTCTGAGAATTGCAGTTTTGAAAAATAAAGGTACTGCAGAAAATGAGATGGTAGAAAAAGGGAGGGAGGCTGCACATTTAAACAGAAAATTACAATTAGTGAAGGGAAAAATTCTCATAGATAGCCTACATAATTTTTGTAGTTCATGAATATTTAAAAATATACATATATATGTAATTTCATCTTTCTGAACATTGCTTTTTCCCCTCATAAGGAAGTAGTGAGACTTGTTTTCAACAACAGTGTGTTTGTTTTCCATGCTTCTATTTCTCAAAGTATAGGTAGAAATGTCTGCATAAATCCTTGGGGAAAATGCTCTACTCTAAACTACATGGCTATGATCAGCTGTACCAACATAAGCAAAGCTTCCCCCAGGAAACTGATAGTACTTTAGCAACTATCACATCTAGAGTTTAACCCTGCAAAACAGTGAGGAGCCCAACGAACAAATGCCACACTTCAGGGAACTCAAGGTATATCTAGAAAATGTTCAAAGAACATCCTTCTTTTGCTAGAAACATGGAGGGTTAGAGTAGGGACAAGTGCTTCGGCAAATAAGTGTTGGCGTTAGCATCTTGCTGCTGTGAGAAGAAGCTCAAAGAGGAGAGCCTTCTTCCAAGCTCATTTTAGCCCTTGGTCATTGGCTTCATTATTTCTGCAACTGTCATGTAGTAGAGCATCCTGATGGAAGGGCTTAGTAATGTAGAGCTGTTTACTTCTTAGCAGCCAGGGAGCCCTGGAAAGGCCAGAGACAAAGTATGCCATTCAAATGCTTTCAGTGACTTACTCTAGCTAGACCACCATCTCTCAGTTCTCTATTCTGACTCGGAATCTCTCTATGGATTAAACTATTGATTAGGCCTGAGCTTGTGTGATATGCTGTTTTTTTTTGGAAATGGTTCAACAGACACAATCCAAGATATGCTTAGTAAAACTCATAGCTATCTTTCAATCCTATCAAGTCAACAGCCAAGGTTAACATTCCCAGCTACATCCTAGTACCAGCAAGCAAGAGGACAGAGACAGTTGTCGCTCCATGAAAAGTCTGAAAATATTACATGGGAAGTTAATATGGAAGTTCTTTTGAGGTAAATTATCTTTTTAAAGTCTCCTTTGGGAAGGTAGACTGTATAATGTGTGACAAGTGACGCACCTCTGATTTGGTGAAGGCCAGTGTTTATGTTCCTACAAGTGTCCGTTCCTGTGTGAGGAAGGATTATTTGTTGAATATGGTTTAGTTGGTAAACTTTTGAACATTTTAAACTTTGAACAGAATCTACACTGTCACAGATTTTCATAGGCTGTTATATAGTCTCCTCAACATACCTTCCACCTACCACCTTCCACCTACCAGAGAGTTTATGACTTTCACAAGTCAACATCACCAGGACACACACACACACACACACACACACACACACACACACACACACACACACACACACACACACACAGAGCAATGTAGGTAATCTCCTAACTTGGAGATGAATTACTTTGGAGTTGTCACTTTCGCTAACATAGTGAATACCATGGGCTTGCTACTGTATAAGAGTAGGAAGACAGCATTAATTAAGAGAATCTGGAATAGCCTACAGTTTATGAAAAGGATGTATGCTCTTCAGAAAAAGGACATACTTTTGATAATCTGTCAGATTGTTCTTCAGAATAAAACATGTCATGAGATGAAGAAACTAGAATTCACTGGGTTTTGGACAAGAAAATGTCTTATAATATTAATATTATCTTAGCCATGTCTTGTGCTGCGCAAATTGTAGAAACAAAACATTAAAGCAGAATGAAGACAGTCATATGCATCACTTGAGATAGCCATACCAGAAAAGAGACGAGTAAGTACGGGCAGGAAGATCTCCTGAGATCGTACTATCTAAATTGTAGTATGTCAATAGGTTGACATAATAAAATTAGTCAACATTTACTCAACACTGTGTGTCAGGAACTGTAAAAAATGAGTTAATACAATTTGCATTTCACCAAATTATTTGAAAATCTCAGGAGAGAAGTGCCATTTTCGTATCAGTTTTTATAGACTGGAGAGAAGGTTTTGTTCAAGGTTTTAAAGGAAGTAAATTGTAGAGGCAGAAGTTGAGTAGTAGTACAATGAGTGATGCAATTGAGGCCTTAGAAGATTTGACTAACAGGGGGCATCTGAGCAGCAATATTCAGCAGTGAGTTTCATCAGAGAATGAACCAAGATCAACGGACCTTGAATATCTGAAGGAAAGCCTTTGGCTCAAAGGGCTTTCCTGTGATGGGTGAGGCAGAAAAATGAAGTCAGAGAAGCTTATGCATAACCAGAAAATAGAGGGCTTTGAATCTCTTACAAAGATGTTAGCTTTTCCTCAAAATGAAATGAAGCCAGTTACAGTAATATGGTTGCTTTTTGTAATGGATATGTTGAGGACCAGTAGGAGAGGATGTCCCTTTGGTGATGGGGCCACACTCAGAGCTGTGGTTGATGGGTGGAAGGTTGTGAAAGTTCTGTGGTGGTGGCCGTAATCCAGTATGAACTGAAGCATGTGGAATAAAGCAGGATGGAACAAAAGGCCACAAAACTTCAGATTCATCATGTTCCATTGAGACATGGAACCCAGCCACCCACGTCCATCATTAGAGGAATTGGTCAAGTTAACTGCTTTCCACTGAATTCTAGGAAGAATTTCTGCACCTTGTTGCACATGTTTGGTTGTGTGTCTATGCAGTAAGGCAGGAGTGTTTAGGGCACTGACTCATGACATCTGTATGGCTGATTGCTCTGCTTGAAATAATCATTGCTTTGAAAAAGTGACCTCAAGGATGTGGAAGTGTACACATAAGTAAAGGTTTTGAGGAAAAGCAAAAGACTAGCATTAGACATGAGCATGAGGCTTTCTAACGGAGTTGATGTCTTACTACTCAATTTCTGAGTCAAGGCCGGATTTTAAATATGAATCACCTCCCCAGTGTTTTTATAAAGGACTTTCATTAAAGCCAAATTAAGTAGATGGAAGTCCGGTTGTTTATTATCTAGTACCAAACTATTCCTACAAAGAGACACCTGTACAAGCCATTTGGCTCTAGTCAACTATAATTTTTACAATTTAATTATGAATATAATTAGGATGAGTTAGGAGACAGACTAGGCATCAGCCATAAAATTTCCATTGTGCTTACACACAAGCATGTGCACGCACACACACACACACACACACACACACACACACACAGATAAGATAAATAAATAAAATGCCTGTAGCCTCTGAGAATATTTGCTTTCAGTGAAAATTTTTAGAGACATCAGTAAAATTTATTTTTACTTAATTTAAAACTTTCTTGAAAGTCTGTTGATCAAGAATATTTTTATACTATATTATTTTTATGTCTTTGATTTCTTTACTGTGAATCTTTAGAACATCTTTTTCTTTCTCTGGATTTAAAGCACTGTGTTACATCATATATTCTTGTCTAGCCAACTGCTCTCCAAGCTCTGCTTCTTCTCTCCCAAGGAATATAATCACAAAGTTGATGATGCATTAGAAATAGCTTGACCAAAGGGCAAGATAAAGTCAAGAAAAGAAAATATTTGCAAATATACTTGACTGGTTTTTCTCCCCAATTACCTATTGAAAATACACTTTATCAGCAAAATGGCATGGTGACCATCCAAGGCAAAGCCATGAAAACATGTAATAGGTACTTTGGGCGATAGGGCAATGTCTTAAATCATTTTTATGTAAGGATGGTGGTATTGACATAGACATAGGTGTATGAGTTTTGTTTAAGGAATACACATGGGAACATTCTACTTTTGGTATCTGATTGGTTGAATTTTAACACTATCCAATCTTATGGGTGCCATTTCTTACAGTCTGTTTTAATTGATTAAGTAGTTAATGTTTTAAAAAACAAGGTATCAGGGTGTACTGTGGTTAAATGCTCAATTGAGTGTTGTTTATAAATTGAGGCCTGAACTGTAATGTAACATCATTTCTATCTTATTTTATTTACCCTAACTGCTAATGCTATATAAATATACATATAAACATAAATATGTACAAATTCATATACAAAATAAAAGCAATATACCAAAAGGCGTAATAAACATACATACTAATATACCTTATATGTATGCACATATGATTTACTTTGAGAAACTGAAAGAGGAGACAAAAGGAATGATACAGGACATAAGTTTGTTCATTGCTGTTAGTTTCTATGTATTTTATCAAAGCCTTATTTTGTAGTCCAAGATAGCCTAAACTTGCTATCCTACTGCCTCAGCTTCCCAA
The DNA here is from genome assembly GCA_004026605.1 of Ondatra zibethicus. Lineage (NCBI taxonomy): Eukaryota > Metazoa > Chordata > Mammalia > Rodentia > Cricetidae > Ondatra > Ondatra zibethicus. The sequence goes on along the minus strand of PVIU01000173.1, from coordinate 150,445 downwards.
GTACAGGGGTTCTAAAAGCACCCCATGCTAAACAGCATGAGGTTTATTTATTAAGAGGTTAGCCTTGATTTTATTTCCATGATGACAAATACATGGGGCATTGGTCATGTGGGGGAAAAGTTATTAATTTTTGTGCAAATGGAAACTTTGAAAATGCATAATCCATCCAAATTTGCTATTGAAAACTCAAAGGCTATCATGTGAGCGTGAAAGAGCTGAGATGAAGATGGTCACCAGACCTTTAGGTAAAAGCATGTGGCAACTCTCTCATCTACCGATATTTATGTAGTTTTACTTCCATCACAATTCTGATGAATGTTTTGATGTGTGATAAGGCAGATAAAGTGCATGGATTAATGAGTTATATCAGCATTTAGAACTTACAGGTATAGTGGGAGTTGCCTTTATGAACTAATAAATGGAAAATATGCTATAATAGATGGAAAAAGTGACCCTTAAATTATATCTATATAACATTCTATATCTATATTTAAAGGAAATTTGCAGAGAAATGATTAAGACTTGTCCGGGTGTGCCCTGTCTAATCATGAGTATCTCAGAAGTAGAAGATGGAAGCAGAGGCATGCTATAGGAGTCTAATGTGGAAGGGGTCAGTGTGTTGTGCTGTGAAGACTCCATAAACCATTGTTAGATGAAAAGGTCCGGGAGAGGACCCTATCCCCAAAATGATTCCTTGAAGCTGGAGAAGGCATAAAGATGGATTTTTCCTGGGATCTTTAGAAAGGAATGCAATATTGCCAGCACTTTGATCTTAGTCCAGTGGGAACTATGTAGACTTTTGCCCTGTTGGACATTAAGATGACATATTAGTATAATCCTAAACTTCTGTGTTTGAAATAGTAGGTTACAGCAGAAACAAGAAACTAGTATTTATGTAATGTAGAAAACAGTAGATTTAACTTGAGCAGGAAACAGTCTCCGGATGAGCACCTAGTGGAGTACTGAGACTGCCATTCCGGTGTGAATGGTGATGATAAGAGGCTCTTTATGCAATGGAAAATGAGACTATAGGACATCATTTTAGAGACACGTGAGGGAACTGCGAAAATAAATTTGTGAATAAAGTGCTTGCCACACAGACATGAAGAATGGTGTTTTGATTCCTAAAATCCATGTTTAAAAAAAAGAAAAACAGGCTTGGTGGTATATATGTAATCATGGAGATAGCAAGATGACAAGCATGTAGGTTTACAAGGTAAAAAATTCTCTGCCCAAGTTGGGACCATGTTTCAAACAAAAAATGCAAGCACCTGAGAAATGACCCCAGAGGTTGTCCTCTACACATTTGCCATGTACACAAGCACCCACATATGTACAAGGAAGGAAGGGGAGGGACAAAGGAAGGGAGGGAGGGTAGGAAGGAGGGAAGAAGGAAGAAGGAGAGAGACAGGGTGGAAGGAAGAAGGGAGGGAGATAGGGTGGAAGGAAGGGAGGTAATTGAAAATAAAGAGCAATGAAAAATAAAAGTTACTACAAACTCCAAGAAAAAAATTAAAATATCTACCTAAGAAAGCCATTGTCTAACTACAAAGAGAGTGAAATATGGCCAAGCACTTAAGCAATTTTTGAAGCATAACAATGTATATTATATTTCATCCACTGAAGAATTTCCTTTGAGAAGTCACTGAGCTGTGAGAGAATGCCAAAAAGACACCTTTGCACAGCCACCGTGAAAGGCAGTTACAATGCTTCTGGAACTGTAGTAGTGTAAATGTAAATATTGCTCATTATTTTCCTAATGCTTATGACAGCATATAAAACTTAAAGGAGTCAATTGCCATCTGTTGTTACCATGAAAGATGAGAGATGAAGAAGAATGTCCCAACCTTGTAAAGGGAAGTTATCAGATATTGTTCAATGTTAGTGAAGCAATAAATACATTTTTATTGTACTATTTAAACTTAAATATAATGAGAGTAAGGTGGAATGAGGTAACATTTTATATTACACAGTAAAGGATATTATTATCAATGGCTGATATACTAGAAATATAAAGAACTAAAAAAATAATCATTAAATGTGATTAAAAATCTACTAACAGGGATAAGGATTTCCCTCATAAACAAGCTTCTTATATTGTCTAAAAACCTCCCCAGAATAAACTATTCTTTCTGGCTTTTTGATTTATTTTCGTGTGTGTGTGTATATGCGTGTGTGTGTATGTGTGTGTATGTATGTAGGAGTGTGTGATTGTATGTTATAATATGATACAAGCAAAAACTTAGGAAAGAGAATGCTAATAAAATTAAAGTTAAAATAATGCTCACATGAAATAAAAATGATTTTTATGTGTTTAATTGAATTCTAAATAGGAATGAATCAGAAATTGATTGTAGAAATAAGAAAATAAAGTTTTAAAAATACACCCATAGAATATGATTTAAATATTGATATTTTCACTGCCATGTAACAAATATTAAAACATTGCTTATTCTTGTGGAATTATATTCTTAAAACTAACTTTAAATTCCAATACTGACCATTTCTAACCTCTCACTTAATTCTGAATTCACTTAATATTTGAGACAGGGTCTCATTGTTCATCCTTTAGGGTCCTGGACCTTACTATGTAGACCAGGCTGGCTTCAAACTCTTCAGACTCTGCCCTACACTGCCTCACTGAGTGCTGGGATTAATGGCATGCATCATCACATCCAGGTAATTCGAAAACCCCCTTTAAAAAGAAAAGGGAATTAATATTATAAAGAATGATTTTGCAGAGACTAATGTAATACACATATGTTTGTCAACAGCTAGTTAGTTGTCCCTCAATCTCATGTGAAAAAGTAGTTAGTACACAGGTTTTGGAGTTTGGAGATGAATGCAAAGTTGAATTTTTGAGTTATGTGAACTCAGGACTCCCCTAAAAATCAATTTCTTTTAAAATAACATATAGAGTACCTTATACCCATATTGTAGGAAAAAGCATTAGTTTATTTAGTTACCATAGAACCTTTATGAGCTTGAAATTATTTTCTATATGATCTCTCTACTCCATCACTATCTCCATAGCTATCCTGAGGATTAAGCAAGAACACATCAGAAGTGCCTTTGAATTTCTTTCCTCTCATTTACTTTTGCAAGATGGCTAAGAAAATACAGACACTATTTTCCTTTGGATCTGTATTTATAAGAATTAAAAGAATGGAGTAATCACAGACAGTGTATTTCCCAGGATTTAGGTCTACTGGAAAGACCTAGAATGCCCTCCAGTCTAACACATGATTACATCACTCCCCAGAACTGGATAGCACCATTTGCTTAACAAGCTCACATTTACAGGACTAATAACTCCTTCAGCATAAGTCATCTCCAAGAAATCAAGTCTTTGCTGATAGTGGGTTAAATCCTTGTGAGAAAAAATGTGCTACTAATTCAATTATACTGATCTCAGGTATGGAATTTCATATCAATAGCTGGGACATTTAGATTTTGAAATATATAACCAAATCTGAAATTTTTGTTGCCCCAGTGAATCACCATAGCATTTTCAGGTTCTTGTAGAAAGAAACTATATTAAATTGATCCAAACGAAACTCTTTTTTTTTTTTTAAAAAAAAAGCATTTTCTATTTACCCTTCTTGGAATACACAATGATGAATTTCAAACGCATAATGAGAAATAAAATAATTCAAATAGTGCAAGCAGCCCGGTCAATTGTTTCCACAAGAAATAACATTCTTCCTTCCATGCAAAGCATTCCAGTCAGATGTAAAATTCCATTTGGTCTATTCGCTTTGGGACTTTTCCATGAAAACACATCTCTCAGCTAGGGGCCAAATACAAATGTTAAGTCTTCATAAACTGGTTTTAGTAGTGGCAGAAGAGAAAATGGAAATAATGTTATGACAACATGAACTGTGGCAGTGAAGGGAACGGGGCTTTGTCCATGCCTAACCCAACAGTAGAAAGCATTTGAAGCTTTTCTGCTAACACAAAATTAATTTAGTGCGAAGAGATGCTTATCCAAAAGATGGAAGTGCTAAAGTATGAGTGAGGTAAATCAGAAGTCCCATCAGGAAGCCACTAGCTCCTCCAAAGTGGAAGGGCAAAGACAGGAGGGTCTGAGTCACAAGGTGGAAGTCGGGACTAGAGTGGTTCTGTCTACCAAGGCTGCATGTAGAAAAGCCACTGAGGCGGTGAGGAAGATGATGTGGGCTGGACTTGGCCTCCCTCCTTGTCATGGTTTGGATGAAAAATGGACTTCATAAGGTGATGTGCTTGAACACATAGTACCCAGCCTCATGGTGCCAATACATGATACTTAATCTTTGGATAAGCATTTCTTTGCACTAAATTAATTATGCAGGTTATGTACTTTTAGGAAGTAATGTCTAGCTGGAGGAGGGGGAAAACTGGGAGTTGGCCTGCTTTGATTTCAGTTCAAGTTCTCTGTTTTCTGGTTTGAATCCAGGTAGCCAGCCTCAACTGTGTACTCCCATCGTCATAAACTCTGCAAAGTCTGCTCCACCATGAAGCACTGTGCCTTCTACCCTTCTTCCTCTATGGCTTCGGTCAGACATTTGGTTATAAAGTGAGAGTCGTAGCGATCACACTCCTCTACCGGTTATCTCCTGCCAGTGGTTGTCCACTCTCTGTCACGGCTGCTGGCTGCCAAGAATACCTGTGACATAGCTCTGTGTGGGGCCAACCCTATGATGGTGCAGAGTACAGAGAATAGCCGGGCAAGGATCTGTGGACAACAGGGCCCAGATACAGCCAATGCACATAGCACACTCTGTGGGTTTCCTGAAGCGCTTACCTCTTTTTACACAGAGTTAACTCTGCATGAATTTGGTGAACTTGTAACTATTATAGCTTCACAAGGCATTGCAATGTGAGCTTTGATGAAATCCAAGACTCTTCTATGCCTGCATATGAATGTCCACATTATTTTGAAAGTTTTTTTTAAGCTTAATTATGTCAAGTGTAGTAAATGAACCCTCTCTTGTGTGATTTATCCCAGTACAGAATATCAAAATGACCACTTCCTCATCCCTGAATGATATTTAAATTAACATTACAATCTAGAGATCACCCCAAGTTTAAAACACAGGACTGGGGTGTTGCTCAATGGCAGAGTAGTTACCTAGCATGCTCGAGGCCCTGCATTCTATACCCAGCACAGGAAAAATAAAAAATAAAGTTTATGCCCCAAATACACTTAGATAGTTGGAATCTTAGTTAAAGTTTCTATTGCTGTGAAGAGATACCATGCCCACAGCAACTCTTATAACAGGTAAACATTTTAATTGTGGTGGCGGCTTATATTTGTCATCGTTGTGTGGCATAGTGGTGTGTAGGCAGACATGGTGTTGGAGCAGGAGAGAGAGTCCTCACATCTTGATTTACAGGCAACAAGAATTGGTCTGAGACACTGGGTGGTATCTTGAGCATATATGAGACCTCAAAACCTGCCTCCACAGTGACACACTTCCTCCAACAAGACCACACCTACTCCAACAAGGCCACACCTCCTAATAGTGACACTCCCTTTGGGGGCCATTTTCTTTCAAGCCACCACAGTTGAAATGTCTTGTTCCATCTTTTGAGTATTGCACCATATCCTCAACCACTCTATCCAATGGCTTAGTGCTCACTTATTATACACCATGCAGTGACATTCTGACATTCTTGATTAGTTAAAGCAAGATTGAGGAGAATCTTAGTCTAATTATCCTTCTGTAAAAGTACCATAAGCCTGTACACATTATAAACAGTAGAAGTTTATGTGACACAATTGTAGTAGCTAAGATATCCAAGACCAAGACAATAGCATTGAGTGCTGAGGGCCCATTTTCTGCTTCAGTTGACAGTGATGTTTAGCTGTGTACACACATGACTAGAAGAGGTAAGACATCTTTCTTGGTTTTGCTTTCTTTTTTTGTTGTTGTTGCTGTATTTATTTTTACTTCCTTTAGTTTTTATATTTATTTGTTTGTTTTGGTATGTATGTATGTCAGCATGAATGTGCCATGGTTTATTGTGAAAGTCAGATGACAAACTGCGGAAGTCCATTCTCTCCTTCCACCATATGGGATCCAGGGCTCAAATACAAGTCTGTAGGCTTGGTAGCAAGCCACTCTCCCTACAACGCTAAGTCACTGTGCCTGGGGCCTCTTTTATAAGGGTGTTAACCTTATCAGAAGTGATCTTCTTCATGACTCAATCACTAAAGGCCCCCACCCCTCAGTACCATTACCCTGGCCTTGCAACATATGGCTTTAATGGGACATATTCCATCTCTTGATTTTCAGATTGCCTTCTCAACACAGGTCACTTGGAGAGCTACTGCCAGCATGTGTATCCCATCTTGAAGTTTTAAAAGGACTTTATTAAACTTGTTCCTCTTCATTTGGACAAATTACCTATTTTATAACTGTCTGCAGAGGCTCTTTCTACAACCACTCCTTAGAGCTTGCTGCCTGCCTTATCTTTGCTGTTCAGTTCTGATCATGCCTGTGTCACTGAAACTGTGTCCAATTTGTGTTTAAGTCTAAAATATCCCAGAAACCATCATACTTCTTATGGGGATTCAAAGGACACGTACTCGTATGAGCTCCAAGGGCTCAGCCTGTGAGAAAAGTTTGCTACTATCTTTGGAATCGTGTGAACTAAAGGAGGTAGGAAGCTTCATTTATGGGAATCTTATACAACACTCTCCACCCAGCAGATATGTAAGCATGTTTCCAGATGAGACAATTGCCATCTAAAAGTAGAGAGGTCACAATATGATACACGTATTTCTAAATATGCACAATTAATATAGGAATCTGTACAAAAGTCTTTCCAATTTCCTCCCAGAATGCTGCTCTCTCAGTTCACGTAAATGTGTGAGCTAAGACAGAATACCAGACTGTACTGAATGAGATTCATGCTTACTTACTTTTTCTTTATTATTCCTTTTAAGTTGTAGTTTAGAGAACCTGGCAACTATAAATCATTGCTCTCCAGGAAGGATAACAACTCCAGACTCATCCCAAACTCGAAACAAGAGTAATCTTCCTGACCTCAAATAATAGCCAGTCAACAAGACAATTTGAAATTGTGAGCAGGCTAGACCAGAGACTGAGAGAGGAACGCTTGTCTTCATCCCATCGATTCCATTTTGCAAAGTTTTAAGAGCATGTGAAGAGGTTTTCCCAATGAAAACAGTATAAAAGTGCCTACTGAACGGCTGTTTTCCAGCACTGGCCCCCAGCTCCTCATTGCCACTACTGGGAACTCTTCACACACAGCATCCAAGATCAGACCTCCTAAGTAGAGCATTTTTTTCCTTGGAGATTTTTCTTATTGGGACTTTAATTAAGCTCCTGCCAGGCTTGCAAGATTCTTAATTTTACCTTTCTTTCTTCTTTCTTTCTCTTTCATATTAGCCTGCTTGCCAGGAGTCATTTTTCAAGCTGTCACAATTAGAGTAAATGTACCCTATGATATTAAATTTAGTGATATTTTAAGTATTTGTTTTTCCAAGTATTTATAGGAGAAGTTTTCATGCAGGAAAAGATTTTGATCATTCATTCATTCATTCCATTTTACTTTAGATTGTGTATTATAAATGAGAGAATAATACATCAGAGAAAGAAGCTTCGTGGAGTGATGTAACTCATCATTCTGAATGTCACCCCTTAAAAGAAATTCGCTTTCACTTAACCCTACACACTGCTCAGAAGCCAACTGTAGACAGTTACTGCTGCTGGTGAGGGAACAAATGAGTGAGCCAAGAGAAGATGGTATTTCAGCTGATGATTTAACACATATTTAATGAAACACAATATTTAATATATTTAGGTTCCCTTGCAAGACCTCTTTGTCTGCAAACAGTGCAATTCTGAAAATATAAAGGCAGGGGCTGGGAGTACAAGAGATGACCCCTTTAAAGCAGATTGCAGAAGAAGCTATTTTCATTTGAGAAAGCTTAAATTTGGTGGCCTTAAATAGATTTCTATCTTTTTTTTTTTTGGTCTGAATATTTTTTTTTGGTTTTAAAGCTCAGATAATATTGCAGGGTGAGATATAAAACAAGCCACCCAAATGACAAAACCTAAGGCTACAGATATGAGCATGGTCCGTCTTTCTGTTGTCATGATCAGCATCAATCTCATTATTGTTATTAATTCTACCACACCCGGCTCCTTTCTGAGGTATACTTACTGATCGCCTCCACAAACCGCTCAAAGAAACTGTAAGGGAAGAGTGGTTCAGACAGCTCCCGGAAAAACATCTTCAGTGCTCCGGTGACGACGTGGATGTCCTCCCACTGGCTGTCATCCAAATTCAGCTTCTCTTCTGGGAAAACACGAGGAGAAATGGAACAACTGGTTTTAATGAAACAATTACAAGACACTAATTATTATGTTAATGTTTGCCTACTATCATCAGCAACCGTTAACAGCCTTCTGCACCTAGAGGTTTGGTGCTGTGCATGGTTTTTTTTTTTCTTCTCTCGTTTTCTGTAGGAAGGGAACATTTTCAATGGAATGCCATCTGTAGGAATGCAGCTAACAAAAAACAAGGGACACAAAGAGACAGTACCATTGACACAATATGTCAGATACAGTTATTCCCATAATGCATCAGTATGAAAATTAGCATACGGCTCTACATGATTCAAAGCTATTTGGTTTTGAGGCCGAGGGGCTAAGAGTTGCCAGCGATGGCTGGCTCAAGGGACCGGCCTGAAGGCCTTGCTGAGCCAACAGGAGACATATGCTAAACATGGCAATAGAAAACGAGTTATTGCTTTACATGTGTTAGTCCTGCTATGTACAAGGGAATAATGGCTAACACTTTTTTCTTTCTTTCTTCTTCTGTTTTTTTTTCTTGCCTAAATCTAAAGTCAGCAAGGAATAGAATATGGGGGGCAGAAAGGATATTAATTCCTTCTTACTGCTTCAGGAACATTTTTCTTCCGTTTTCATCTTAGTGAGGAAAATTTACCCAGCAACAATATTAGACAGACCCCTGTTGGCCTATGCAGGCTATGCAAAGCTGCCAAAATGATAACACACCGAAGACAAACCACAAATGCTAACCAACTCTTCTAGAAACAACAAAAATATTTGCTTGGGAAACCTGAGCGAGTTGCCGCCGTGACACACTGAAGAACTTAGGTGCCAAAGCGAACGTTCAGTAGCGAGGGAATGTGATAGGTGATTATCACTCCCCTTTAACTCTCAGTAGGAAAATCTGGGATCATTCTCATACAAGGAAGGGATGATGTCTGTCTAGAAGTGACATCTTTACATATAATTAAAAGGAAGCAAGATACTATGACATTTCTGCTAATCTATAGGACAAGCTACAAAGAAACGATTTTTTTTTTTCTGGGCTTAAAGGAACAAAAGCTTATCAGTTACGACATGGAGTTAACTGAAAATCCAAGAATCCTGGTAAAAACTTACAGGTGTTTGGTTAACTGGAATTTTTTCTCTATTTTGATGATGTCTGAGCTAACGGTCACATGCCCCCACAGTGTGAGCTCTATGAATGCCAAGGAGCATTTTGCAACAACAACAACAAAAAGAAAAAAAAAAGGAAAGGAAAGAAAGAAAAGAAAAGCTGAGAACTGTCACCATAGGGATTCTCTGCAGGAGCCGTTTTGCTAATAGTGTTCATATCCTTTTAAAAATATTAGCCCACATCGCTATCAGATCTATTTTTTCTAATGGACTGTTATTTTCAGGGCTTGTGAGTAATGTTCCTGCCCAGTAGTATGTTTGCAAAAAATGGGGATGAGGTGGATCTGTTTCTGCCAGAGGGGCTCTTTCCCTCCTCCTCTCCATCGTTGTCCCTACCGCCATCATAACACACCAACAGAACCCACAACAAAAATCAGCAGAGGAGACCTTCTCTCTGCCCTGAAATCATTTTGATTGATTGTATTTCAACAATTAGTCTTTTATTTGACTGCACACTATTGAAATAGGCCGACAGCATCTTAGCAGGCCAGCTTTAAACAGTCAACTGTTAACAATAGCATCAAAAAGGGAGACCTGATGGGGTTTACTGTCACTTTAAAGAACGGGGTTTTCACATTGTTGAAATCTGTCAGATATTTTGAAATGTCCCTCTCACTATGGTGCCACACCCCCTGCGTGCCCTTATAATAAAATCGGTTTTACTCCTGATTAAATCATTTTCTCCCTACCCACTACCATACTTCTCATAATGGACCTGTGCGCTCTACAGCTGGTGTTCTTCCCATGGTACCAATTCTTACTTTATCTTTTAAGCACTTTGCTGCTAAGATCTCATGCAGAGTGCTTATGTTTTGTTAAGAGCTTCATTCTTAGAGAAATAGTTTAACACATGTTCTAAAAATGTTGTACAACTTATTGCTTAAAACACATTTAGAAAATGTATCAGTACTGTAGCTTTGGCACTGATCTTTAAGTGGAAACCTAAACGTACACACGCATGCAGGGAAACACACGCACTCAACTTCCCAACTTTATTAGGGGAGTGAAGCATGGGGTGGCGTTGTGGTGCGTAGATTAGAGCCTGCTAAAGGAAGATGTTCAGAGAGTCAAAAGGAACATGTTCATATTGGACAGAAAGCCTACAATAATAACAAATAACTACTCAACTTGAGGGAAATACCATTAATGTTAGTCACTTTCATATATACAACAGCAAATTTTAGCGAAGGTGAGAAAGGAGCATTTCAGTATGCTGAAAAGGAAGTATGTCGATGGATAAGTGCCACTTCACTGTGTCTGCTTAAAAGTTTTAAGCAGGACTACTGTGAATTTGTGTCACTTACACAAGAATTCCTAATATAGATACAGATATCAGTAGTCATCATTTAAAGAAAAAAAATAATTATGATTTGTAAACTTCAACAAGTAGCTCAAGTAAACAATATGGCAAGAGTTGACATTTGTCATTTGAAATATGCTAGCTCATTTTTATAGCCAGCATTTCATAATCAACAGATCCAGAGGGTCTTGTGGTAGGGCTTTGAAGGCCATGGTGGCTTATTTAAACATATAATTATTCCCAAAGAATCTGTCGTCTCACAAAGTCTGCCCGTTCTCAAGAAAAACTAATCATAACACCTTCCTGGTATTGACAGGTACCATTCAGAGACATTGGCATTATTTGTAGGAGTGTTCTAATGGCTTTTCCCTTTTTCAAAAATGTAAGGTATATGAGCAGTGGCACACCATGCCACCTGAGAAAAGATGATCTTTCTTATAGGACTGTTCTTTGTGTTCTGGGATGTATAGGTAACATCCCTGGCCTTGACACACTTGTGGCCAGTTGTGTTTCCCAAGCTTGACTATAGAAAACGTTGTCAAACATTCCCGATTATCTTCCGGAGCTGCAAACTTCTTGATTGACAGGACTGTAATGGAGACTGGAGGCTGCAAAGGTCTATGGACACTCCTCTACAAGCTGAGCTTATGAAATTAACTCATGTGGACAAGGATCCATGGACTATATACATGTAGACACCATGATTTCCCAAATATAAACTTTAGAGTTGGCACTTTGTTTTTATTAAAGTTATTATTACTGTGTGTGTGGATGGGGAGTGGGTGTATGGGTGAACAAGGACTGTGGCATGTATGTAGAGGTCAGACGACTGCTGCAGGAATTGGTTCTCTGCTTCTGCTGTAGGTCTGGGCAACCAAACTCAGGTAATGAGGATTGATTGTGTGACAAGCACCCACTGAACTATCTTGTCAGCATTGTAATTCTTAATTACTGACAAAAACCAAAACTGTTTTCTATAACAAAATTCATATAAATATATTCAAAGTACTTAAAACAAAAATAATAACTGAAAATTATGTATCACTTCACTTATAGGATACTATGCTATTCATTTTACAATTATATATAATTTAAATGTATGTTAAATTATATATAAGTAGGTAAGACAATGAAGTAGATGTTGTTGGCGTGATATCGGTTTTATAGAGAAGATAAAAGGGGTGGGATTAGCTTAAGAAATTTTCTTACGAGTGACAGGTAGTGAAACTGAGATAAGGTGCCAGACATTCCCACTATGTTTAAAATCTCTATATTTACACACACTTTCGCCTGGCAGAAGCCAAAAGGCAAATAATTAGTGTGAAGTGCTAGTAGACGGACCTGACTTCAGAACTGGGGACTTTTATATTTTATTTCTAAGTATCATTATTTGAGACTGTGCTTTCATCTACAAACTAACTTCAACATTTAGTAATTCCCCAATCACTGAGAGCCCAATTCTTATATGAGCAGAAATAAAACAAACTGGCCATAAAAAGAAACAGCAGTAGGAAACAGTCAGAGATGAATGGATTATTATGTGAAGGGGTGTTGAAGAAACATGATAGAGTTGAAAAAATTATATGGATATATAAAATATCTTTTTTAGGCCTGGCTCACCACTGATACATTTTATATCTATTCATTTATGTGTGAAGTGAAGATGGTTGGGGAGACAAACGCTGCTTTCAATGGGGGAAACACACACAGCATTTGAGAGTTATAAAGAAACAAACATTCAGGATACAATTCTGATGGGCAAGATAAACAAAGGCTCAAAGGGGAAGATACATCAAGAGTGAAGGCAATGAAAACACCGAGTGAATATTATGAACTGTATTAATTGGTTTAGATAAATTATTTCAGGGTGCTGTGGCTTACCATACAGGGTCAACAACTATACACACTGGAATCTAATGCTCGGGGTAAGTATGGTTGCTTCAAGGTTTCTCATGATTGTTACTCTCAAAATCTGTCCTGCGTTCTCTTGACCCTCTACTTAGGGTATTTTAAATACACCCTAGTCAACGGTGGCTTTAAAACATATGATGTAATTAAGGTAAGTTAAGATTGAGAATCCAAATACTGTGAGATTTTTATGAGATTGTTAATACATAAGAAAATGTTTTAACCAATCAAGGCTGTCTTGAAATGCCTCATTTTGAAGGGATCTTAGTATATTTTACGCATTTTTAGGGAAAAAAAATACGTGTGCATGCAAAAGAATATGTTTGAAAGAAAAAAAGTCTACTATCATTTCTAAGACAATTAGGGGCTATTTTTCCTTATAGTGGAGTCTTGTAAGATGGAGCTCAGATGGTGTGGATGGGCAATGATAGCCTTCAAGGAAGAAGGAGCACTTACGTGTCACCGAAAGCTTAATCACCAACTTTCTGCTACACATTTACATGAAGTTCTGCAAATAAATACAGGCAGAAGCTGCTGTATCAGGTCTGAACGTAACTAAATCGTTTTTACTTAATATTGGTTAAAATGTGGCCATGGATAACTAGAATCATCCAGAATAGAATACCGACACAAGTGTAAAGTGACACCTCTCTGCGTATTTAAAAATCAAATGTTCTTTTTTATCCCCCACCCTTTACTTTGTAATGTTTTCCATGACATTTCCAAAAGCTCTTTCCAACATTTACTTTAGTATCACAATAGAAAAGGGGAGAAAGACAACCTAGGTTATGGAAAGAATAGCTCTGATTTCATTAGTGCAACGATAAGAACAGATTACACTGTGAACCTGTCATCAAGGATATGGCATCTGCTCCCAGTGCCAAGAACCACGACACAGCCACGTTTTTATTGGGAAAGCCTGCTGGGTTCATGAATGTCACATCGTAGATGCCAGAGATGCCAAAGAGGATGAATCTATATATAATGTTTGGCTATAAAATAAAACTAAAAGGTTAGAAATTCGAGGGGTTGGAATGGCACTGTTTGTCTATAAATATACAGCTTCTATCTGGGCCATTGTATTTAAAGGACTAGATCAAAATGAAGTCAGTTGGGTCATTGATGTACTAAACCTTTCTTGTTACCTCTTCTGAGTGACAGTTCACTCTGATTTCTGGTGAATTAGACAGGGTCAAAATTCTCATAACTGGTGATGCCAAGGCAGTGCCTTCCTATGCTGTCCTAATAGAAGTCCTTTTTACCACCCACACTGGTTAAACACAGGAATGCACTGAGGATATTATCTTAGAAACTGGGACAGTTGGCCAGTTAATCTGTTTGTTCACTTAATTTTTATTATGCAAACAGGGACTGAACACAGACTGGATACTAGTCACTATGCTGTGTGCTTTCGGAAGCTGCAGCTGGCAGCCTGCCTTATGTTCCTCAAAGGAGAGGGCTTTACCAGGTGCTCAGAAACATTGCTAAAGCGAATATTGACCAAGTTCTAGCATTTCACATCTTCTGTTTATCCTCCGCAACACACTCTGCTGACCTTGATAATCGGTAGGACAAATTCATCAACAAATATACCACCACCAAATGTACAAGATGCTAGCTAGCTAGCTAGCTAGCTATAGCCTGAATTCTCAAACTTACACATTTTTGTACTTAGGGCCTCATGCCTGTATTTCAGATTATGACAATTTGGAGATGTCTTTTAAAGAAGTAATTAAAAATATAAGGTCACCTGAACTCCAAACACCAGGACAATCCAATATGAGTAGTGTCCTTGTAACAAGAGACTGGAACATACTGAGGGGAAGACCAGGAGACACTGGATTCCAGAGATGGATATATCTATATAATAAACACCAAGGATAGATGCTTTGGATGGCAATAACCTGGTCCCATTTAGAACTCAGATTCCTAGCACTTTGAAACAAATTACTGTGGTTTAATACACACATCCTGTGGAAATTTTGTAGCCCAAGCTAACTCATATAACACCTAAAGGTTTTGCATAGTGCACAACAGTGTTGTATTCCTAGATTAAATCTTGAAACAAGAGCTATGTCACATTGTGAAATACAGGATAAAACTGCTTAGATTATTCCAAATAAATGAGTATTTATATTTTAAGAAATAATTTGAAGTCATAATTCAAAATTGCTTGCCTATTTTGACTCAACCTTACTGTAAATGTATAGGATACACTTGCTTGCCAAGGAATAAAATACAATAGCCATTTTCTTACTCTTTTACACAAATATGTTTACTAGAGCAGAAATACAATTCCGTTCCTAAAGCTGGAGCTAAAGAACATTTAAAATTATGTGAAAAAAATACCAAGTCAAGCCAATAGTCTATGGCCATGGCATCTATCAAAAAAGAAGGAAGAAATTAGTTTGGGATGTAAAACTTTGTACTTTAAACCCCCAAAGACTTTTCATTCCTAATAATTTTTACAGAAATCCCCAGGAAACTGCTAAAAGTATTACTTTTGAAATTGGTTCAGCCTACACACAAAATAGATGCTCCAGCCACCCAGCACACATGGTCAATTTCATTTGGTCTTTTTGAAGTGGGAAAAAAGAAGGAAGCAAGGAGATAATAGGTACTTCCTGAGATGCTAAAGTTTCAAAATCCAAAAGAGCAAGTCCGTCATTGTCCAGTAGTGTATTCCAACAGCCCTTGCTGACTTGTTCCTATCTACTTTATATTTCAGCTATACCTTTGAAAGTCACTTGAGATGCCCAAGCCTTGTACAAAACGTCACAGCATAATACAAAATCTCTAAGATCATCTCTCTGAAGGAGACATGGTGATCTTCTACCACACCAAGTATTGGAAGCAAGTAGATAATGTGATGCTTATTTTTACGAAATCATCAGACTTCATTTGGATGAAATAGCAACATAGCAAATAGGTAGAGATGAAGGAAGCAAGTGCCACAGATGGAAAGTATAACAAGTGTGGCACTGCTTTGCGCATTTTTAATTTACTGTGGCATAACATAAAACATCCTCCCATCACCATAACTCCATGCATAATGCCACCTCGTAAAAAGTGGTGGTTGACGTCACCTTTCTCTCTGCGTGTCTAGATATTCTTCTCTGGGCATCTGGAAAGTAGTGCTCTTGCACAGATTATGAAAACAATGCCAAAAATAAACTGATTTTTCTTTAAGTTAGATCATAAAAACTGATGTATTTCTTGGTGCCAATATGTATTTCTTTAATGCCCTTCTTACTTAGAGCTTTCAACACTGCTCTTATTTACATTAAGTAAAAGGCCTTTTGTATTCTATGGACATTATACACAATGATTCATTTTATGCAATTGTCTTCTCGAAATAGATTCCAAGTTTGCTAGAATTCCATGGATGATTTCACATATTATAGCCTCCGAAGGGTAGAGAATCAGTAGGATAAAATTTAACAGTCATTTTTAACAGTGTGCTTTGTGTTGTATCTAAATGACACCATTGCTCATTTGTCCCATCCAGTTCGTGTTATGTTATTTAATATCAACCTAAGGGGTCAACCTAAGGGTTCCTGTAAATGGCTATGCACAGATAATTTTTCTGTTGCATGTGCATACAGGGATGCTGCTTAACATAGAGGTCAATTTGTCTCTTGTCAGATGAGAATTCCTAAGTTCATATGAGTTAAGGGAGGTTCTATATGTAATGGACCAGTATAGATATGCCACTCTTTATCAGCAAGTTAGCTTGTATATTAGTCTCTTTGCCAGTGGCAAATGTTCCCAGACTCTAATATAAAACTCGGACTTCTTTTATTCTCCTTACAATATTGTTGGGGTTTGTTGGGTGAGAAATGGGAATATTGAACAGAATAGGGACTCGCTTTAGAAATTTACTTGTTAATTTAGAAGTTAGTCTGGAAACAATCATTTAATAAAGTAGAAGTGGTAAATGAAATTGGTAGAATTAGATATTGCCACTTTGATTTATTCAAGCCATTGTCTCTAGATAAAAAGTACAACACTTACCAAATGAAGAGAAAAATAATAATTATTTTGCCTAAACAGTATTGATGAGTTTATTTCTTAAGAGTAGTTAAGTGAATTTTCTACTTCATATCACAAGAACTCATATTTTCTACTTTATATCATATTCAGAACTCTACAGATATAAATATTTGTGAGATTTACAACACTTACAACAGCATGTGTATTAGATATGACAACATGGTTACTGCAACAGTTTTTTTAAGCTACAGAATAAAACTGTCATAATTATGTATTAATATAATTCTTTAAGTCCAGAATAATGAAATAGATTCATTAGTTGATAAGCATCCTATCAGTAGCTAATTGTTTTGGTTTTCATAGATGAAAGGTTTGAGTGTTTTTCTACCTTCAGTGAGGTTTCCTTGCCTAAAGGAAGCAACAGTTGGTCACCCCACTTTCACAGATGTGGGACATAAAGTTGTTCTGTTGTTCGTTTCTTCTGAAACTTAAAAAACGGTAACTCATACAAATGAGTCACAAGATCATTTTCAAAAATTTGCCAAGAATGAAATAAAAATCTATTTAAGATTGTTAAAGCACTTGATAACCTGGTATTGAAGAACACATAATTTTTAAATAGGAATTATATAATACAGTAATTCATATACTTTATTATTTTGATTTGATATATGCCATGTATTAAAACAGTGTTGATTGACAGTATATGCAAGAGTACATGGCGCCAACTTTGCCTCAGAGAAAACTAATGCTGTAAATTCCTTAGGCTTCCTTTCAAAGGCATTTCCTACACTCAGGCAGTGGTAACTTCTACCACCATTTTTAAGAAACAAAATGTAATTTATATATTCTTCTGATCTTTTTCACTAGATATGACTTAGAAATCACTCAAAACTAATATTATCTCTCTCTATTTCATCTGAATCTGAAGAAAGACGCTTAAAAGAAATCCCACACTAGCTCAGAATTGAGAATAACAGGCGGTTTTTTATTTAAGGATAGACTCACAAATCAATATCCTCTGCTGGAACGGAGAATAGCAACCAAATCCCGCAGCCAGAAAAGAGGCTGTAAGCGTGCTTTACATCGGCATAAATAGTATAAGTGACCATGCCCAAGTGGGTGGGTAACTTAGAGGCAGTAGGAATTCCTACAGCATGCATATTCATCTTTATGGATATATAATGACTCACTTAACAAGTAATAAATCCCATCATGATTGTGTAAATAGTTTTGTACTAATATAGTTTGATATCTTTGTCAGTATATACTACCCATGTGAGTAGAGAAAGTACCTAAATGGTTAATTCCTATGTTAAAGTTTGTATGTGTATTTAAATTTAAATAGGCATTGCCAACTTGTTATTGGAGTCATTGAACTAATTTCTATTACATCAATGTTTGAGGCCATGTGGACCACTGGGATGTGTGTTATCACTGCTGCCTATCACTCATCTCTGATGTCCATAGATGAAGTATACCTGTGAATAATAGTTGAAAATGTACAAAAACAAGTAAATACAGAAAGATCTAAATAAAGATTTTGAGTAATAATACATATAAACTTTGTTAAATACCAAAAGAGATAGCTGTAAAATATTTCTTTTTATAAATTTTGTGTATAAACTTTATTATTAAGAAGTCTGAAAATTAAAAAATGAATTAAACAGATCCAAGCTCTTTATAGCTCAGTAGACTTCTATACACTTAAATTAATCATTTGGCACAGAAGCTGTGGAGTGTCACATTGGATTTTATATTTTCACTATCAAATATTGTACTTATTTACCACCAAAAACTAAAAATCATGAGAGCTAGAACTTGAAAAAAACAACTCATTTTATATCATCTTTTATAATTCATGTAAATTGTCTGTATTCAATGTGTGTGTGTGTATGTGTGTGTGTATGTGTATGTGTGTGTGTATGTGTCTGTGTATGTGTGTGTGTGTCTGTGTGTGTGTGTATGTGTGTGTGTGTGTGTATGTGTGTGTGTGTGTGTGTATGTGTGTGTGTGTGTGAAATTTTCATTATTCATTCTTCTTTCGGTCGATAACTAGGTTGATTATAAATTATTTGCTACAGTGAAAAAGCAGAAGTAAAATAGGGTACACACATCTCTATGGAATATGGAGTCCTCTGGGTGTATTTCTAGGAATAAAATGCTAAATATTTTGGTCTTTTTAAAATTTTTTTTTGAAAACTCTCCAAACTGATTCCACAATGGCTGTATTAATTCGTACCTCCATAAACAGTGACTAATGGCCCCTTTCTCTCTAGCCACATCTTCTCAAACTTTTCCTGTCAGATTTGGTGATAGGCTTTTTGACTGGGATGAGGTGGATTCAATATCTATAAATTAAAATGACTCAACAACTTGCATACAACTAATGTTAATTTAGTATATAACAGCAATATTTATGAATGATAGAATTCATTCCCTTTGCAGGAATTGTTAATATTTGAGAGATAAGAAACAGAGAAACAAACAAACAAATGAATAAACAAACAAACAAAAGGAAATGGAATATTGGAAATGGAAAAAAATCAACATTATTCTGTCATTGTAAGTCAATATAAGCATTGTAGTATAAGATCAAATAAAGTATTCAGTTGAACATATTTAATCATTAAGCAATTTCTGAACACCTAGTAAGTAACAGATGTCCTACTAAGTGCAAGAAGTATGTGTAGGAGAAAGTGGAGGCTGAAAGACATCCAAAAATGTCTATAATCTCTTGAAGTCACTAGAATTTTCTGATTCTTGTTAGTGCTATCAAAATTGAAATGTTTTTGTGGAAACAGTTACTTCTTTTAGTTTTATATCTGCTTCATTAATGTAAATCTATGCTCAGCTAGTTGCCTAATAAGTTCCTTTTAAATAAACATCATGATGATGGTGATAATGACTGGGTAAACTCTCAAGAAAAAGGGGTCATCTACAGCTTTTATTTTTTAGAAAAATATCTGCAACCGTCTCAAGGTACCTCTTGGCACTAAGATTTCTCTGCAAGCAGTGCAGACAGGTTTGACACGTATAAAAATGTCTTGTTCCAACAGAAGAAGAAACATACTTAACCTAGCTTGACCACACACTCTGATGTTGGAGAGCTGAGGAAGTCAGGGGAGAAAGCAAGTTTTAACAGGCATACTGACTTTACAGACCACCTTAACTCAGTGAGGAAGCTAAGGTCGCAATGCCCTCTGATGTTCAGGAGCAGAGAAGTCACGCACACCAGTGTTAGAGAGCACAGGAGGGCTGTGTAGTAAGCTTTGGATAAAATGTAAGATAGCACAAGCTTTTGTAACCATGGGAGATTTTAGGCTTTCTTCTCTTCCAACCTAAACAAATCTGTAACCGATGGTCTGAGTTTTTTGGCCTGTAGCTGCGAAGCCATTCATAGTATACACTGATAAAATTACTCTTCCCTGGCTTAGATTTATTTCAGTTTTTATTATGATATTTCTAATCCTAGCATGATAATTCTACCATTCTCTACAAGCATTACTACTCATTGGAACCAAATTGTTTTTATCTATGTCTGTCCTTCAAAAACTTTCTTATCCCTGAAAGACATTTGTTCTGATTAATTTTCCTGTCCCCAGAGTCTAGTACCTGCTGCATTCCTTTTATTAGTTCCGAAAATATCTTTTTGCAATCCTTCATCAATCTTAATTTAACCTCTTTTAGTAGTGATACTATAAAAATATGCCAATGAAAACAGACGTGTATATTCACAGAGCATGATGAACTGTTCTTTTCATCAGGTTAACTTTTTATAGAATTCAACCAGTACTGAAGACATGTAGGCCATTAAGTCACATATTCATTCCTCTATCAAATACTTGGAATCAAATTTTATGCTAGGCTTGTAGCTAGCTGTGGAGCTTTGAAGTGTGAAAGAAAGTAGAGTATTTGCTATTACATATATTACAATATACAAGAAATTTAGGCAAATTGATAAAATTATAGCACATGGAAAGTTATATTTCGTGTAGACTGGTAAGGGAACATAGAAGGTGGCTAGCCAGCTTCATCTGGGTGGTGGCCAGAGCAGATTTTGTGCATGAGGTCTTACATTGTAACTGTTTCAAAGAAGAAAATATTTGGATGAAGGAGAGACATGGGCTGGGAGAGCGGACAAGAGGTAAGTGAGGATGGATCCAACCAAGTTGAAGCAGTAGTACATCAAAGACAGAGCACAACACATTGGTAAGTCATGCGTTGCTAGAGAACACAAAAAGATGGGCTCCTTATTTCAAGGTATGGAGGATTAAGAGGGAGGGAAAGGGATGTGGTAGAGTAAGAAAACCCTGAAAACAGAAAACATGCAAACGAGTGACATTGTACAGACTGAGCAGATTATATACATACATGCGTATAACAACAATCAATAAAAAAAAGAGGTTGTCAATTTGAAATAGAGAAAGAAGGGGCATATGGGACTGTTCGGAAAGAGGAATGGGCAGAGAGAAATGGTGTAACTGTATCATCATCTCAAAAAATAAAAGAGATTTTAAAAAGACCTGAAAGAGTCTGCATGAACATCGGGAAGGAGTCATGTCCTAAACAGGAACTAGAGCAGCAGGGTGTGGTGTGGGACAGAGTGAGCACAAGTCTGGAAGGTGTATGGTGAGACGGCTGGGCATAGCAAGCACATAGCTTAGGCTAGAGAGTGCTGGGCATAGCTACCATGGAAAATAATTTTGAAGTCATAAGGGAGGAACACAAAGGTGTTTTTCTGAAACTATAAACTACAAGAAGTCCAGGAAACTGGTGGCTAGCATGGACAAAAGACTGAAATTCAGAGACCATTACTGAATTTAATGCAAGTTCAGGGAAGTCAAAGTATTTCATTTTGCAGGCATCTTTAAAGACCTGCTGGTAGTTTGAAAATGAGAACCCGTTTGGATTATCGGAACAATGATTAAGACTTCAATGGTGCTTTAGTGTCGTGATCCAGTTTACTGATTCTACAAAAGGGACTTACAATTAATTGGATTATGCTGGTCTCCACATGCTGTTTGTACAAAAGAAAGTATGAAAGTGTAACTGTTGCTAACAGGTCATATCTATCATCAACCATGGGATTTGTTCTATTACTTACCAATAAGATTAATTTCTTCCTTGCAATCTTCCAATTTGAAGTCATTTTAATTATAGAGTTTAGAAAATTCAAAGGGAAAGACAAACCTACTTTCAATGTATTATTAATGATTGACCTCATTTTTATTCATTTTTATGATGAAGGGGAAATAAATTGATGGTTTGTTTATTGTTTAGAAGATTTTTACTTTCTTAAGATCCTTTTGCAATCTTCCCGCAATCTCAATTTAATTAAAAACTTTTTTTTACTGGATTTCTATAAAGAGCTGAACTCAGAGTTACTTCTGAGCAGTCACAAAGATGTTATTTCTCCTTCCAATGAACTTAATATATAGAGAAGGAGTTAGACCCACAGCTCTAAATATCATTATGTCTGAGCAGAGTGTTTCGTTAAAGATATGAACTGCTTTTCTTCAAGGGTTGAGGTCCCTGGTAAGTCGACCACGCTCCATGTACATGAGCTTATAGGGAGCACAAGTTTGACTCCAGATTATTAAAATAAATAATAATAAAAGGAAGACACAATGGTAAGAGGGGCGGCAGAAGGATCTGGGAGGAGTTAGGGGAAAATGTTATCAAAATGAATTTTATACGTGTGTGAAATTATCAAAGAATTAATAAAAATATTACATTTAAAAAACAGAGGCAATGGATTAAGTTGTCATAATCCATTAGGCTCATTTTAAATATTTATATACAATCTTTAAAGTATCAATACTTTCAATAAATCAAAACTTTACATGCTTTAATTATTAACAAAAAAAGATGTGACTTTCTCAAAAACATAATAATTTTGCACTTCTCAGACATTATTCCAAGTGTTTCTTTTTGTTATTTATATAATACTTATGTTAATATATGTTTTATGTATCGCTGTGACAGGGAAACACAGGTCCAATGATTAAACAATTTGTCCCAATTCATTCAGGCATTTAGTGGCTAAGTCCGGGCAGCCCCACTTCTTTCGTGTTATTGCTTTAATGTGTTTTTCAAAAGTCATCTTTAAATTGTGATTCTAACCTACTCTAAAAAAGATGAATTCTTTAAGACATCATTAAGTCATGAGGACTCCCCACTTTTGGGTTGGAATACTGCCTGTCTTAGCTAGTGTTGCTATTGCTGTGATAAAACACCACAGCCAAAAACAAGTTGGGGAGGAAAGGGGTTATTTATTTTTTTGCTTACATATCTACATCACTGTTCAGGGCAGGGACTCAAATAGAGCAGGAATCTGGAGTCAGGAGCTGATGCAGAGGCCATGGATGGGTGCTGTGTACTGGCTTAGTCCTCATGAGTTACTCAACCTGCTTTCTTATACAGATGTAACCAGCTGCACGGAACGGCACCACCCACAATGGGCTCTGTCCTACCCCATCAAACGTTGATTTAAAAAGTGCCTTACAGGTTTACCTACAGCTGGATCTTATGGAGGCATTTTCTCAGTTGAGGTTTTCCTCCTCTGGGATGATTCTAGCTGTGTCAAGTTGACATGAAACAGCCAGTACACTACCACTATAAAGGCCCTTTTCCCCATCTTGCTTTCTACTCGCCTTTCTGGATTCCACGTGATCCCGCAAAAGAACCCAGCTAGGTGTTGGTGCCTTGGTATTGGACTTTCCAGCCTTCAGAATCCTGAGCCAATACATTTCTGCTCATTTAAAATTTCCCCAGTCTATGATATTCTGTTACAGGTGTACAACATGGACTAAGACATTTTGACCCTTAATTCGTTTTAACACCAAGAAATATATTCTTCCCACTAGTGGCAGATGAAATGTACTGTAGGAAATCATACAGCCAATAGCCTTCAAGTTACCTGCCCACTGGAGCGTGGCCTCTTATACTATTTATGCCAACTTAAAGCATGCATTCCCTGTTTTTTCCGGCTGCAGGATTCGGTTTCTGTTCTCCATTCCAGCAGAGGATTCTGATTTGTGAGTCTACCTGTGAATAACCATCTATTATTCTCAATTCTGAGCTAGTGTGGGATTTCTTTTAAGTGTCCTTCTTCAGAAATGACCCCTGGGCAAAGACTGTCATGATGTAATATGCCTTTGATGGACTGAGATGAGTTAAGAAGGATATGCTAAACCCAAGTTATTAAGATGTAGTTTGGAATCCGGGCAGTGATAGCGCATGTCTTTAATCCCAGCACTCCAAGGGCAGAGGCAGGTGGATCTCTGTGAGTTCGAGGCCAACTTGGTCTACAAGAGTGAGTTCCAACAGGCATCAAAGCTACACAGAGAAACCCTGTCTCGAAAAGATTAAAAGAAAAAATGTAGCCTGGGATCAGTATAATGCATCGCATAGGGTGTTACTGAAAGTGGAAATCACAAAGTTGTTCATCAGTCTTACTGAGTCTGGTATCTCTGTGGTGTAATGGTAGGCTCTGATGTAACAGTCTTCTGGGCAATTTGGATGCCTGCCATAGTCAGAGAAGCAATGGTCTACGGAAGGATGGGAAATGGATTAAAATTTGATTATTGGCAAGAAGGCTCTCTAAGGTTAGCATGAAGGCGGGTCATGAAAAATCATAAGGAAATAGCTTGTTAGGGGCCAGTGAAAGCCTCAAGTATAACCAGAGATTATATATTCCCTTCAGAAATAAGGGAGCCCTCAATGTTTTGGAGAAAACGGCACTAATCAGGTTGTATATTATGGAGATAAATCTATTTGAAATGTAAGAACTCAGTTGGAAGTAGGAAGTAGAATTCAAAATGGCCTAGTGAAGAAAACTATAGGATCACTGGGCAGTGGTGGTGCACACCTTTAATCCCAGCACTAGGGAGGCAGAGGCAGGAGAATCTCTGTGAGTACGAGGCCAGTCTGGTCTACAAGAACTAGTTCCGACACAGGCCCCAAAGCTACAGAGAAAGCCTGTCTTGAAAAACAAAAAACAAAACAAAACAAAAGACATCATAAGAACATAGATGTGAGGCCTTCCAGTTTCAAGCTGGTGTGGTCAAGGGAAGAGGACATCAAGCTAAACTCCATTGTGTATAGCCAAGAGTGCCGCTGTGCTGGCACAGTCAGCCCCCATACTCGGGAAGGATTACCTAGCACTTTAATTTTGTTCATGTTGGGTCTTTTGATGGATGATGAGTTTGGATTAGAGATACTGGTAACATGTCTATGCCACGATGGCAAGTAGGCACAGGGAAATTTGGGCACAAAGCCCAAGGAATACAACTCAGACAGATGAATTTGAGAATTATCAGGGATGCGAAATCTAAACTACAACAGCAGAGTTGCGATGATGTCTGCGACAATGGTAGCCAGAAATCTTTAACATTTATAGCATACCTGTCATGGTGCTTGGCATTGTACACGCACAAATACATCGAGAGTACGCATAAACCAAGCTAGTTTTCGTTATTTGAAGAGTTCAAAGGTACAGAGACATTATTTTCTCCACATTCCCAAAAGAAGTGTTACAGCTATTCTTTTTAACCCTGATCTGTCTCATTTCCAAACTAGATTGTAAAGCTACCTAAGCCACATTGTGAGAAAAAGTTACTTAACATAGAAAACAAGAAAGAGAAGACATCACTCACACTTAAGTCTTGGCAGTGAGAACATAATTATTCTACTTAAGTTTATTTTCAAACTTAACTTACAACATGACTACTCAAACGTGGACAGAAGAAGAACTTTATCAATGGACATGCCAAAATGCATGGGAGAAGTCCACGAGGCTTCTGCCTTGTAAAGAGCTATAGGCAATCAAAGAAAACTGGGAGCAGGAATGCCTGTCTTCCCTACAGAAAAGCACGCCAATTGGTTGTATGGTGCTAAATGGTCAGCCCTGAAACATACATACAAGTAACATTATTGGAACCGAACTGGGGATATTTAGGAATATATGTGTATATACAAATATGCATGCAATAATATTTAATGAAAGAAGAGGCCATGAATTTGAAGGAAAGAGAGGAGTATATGAGAAGCTGTGAAGGGTGGAAAGGCAAGGGAGAAATAAATACTATGAATTTAAAAATAAAATAAAAAAATTAGCTTACAAAGTAACTAAGGAATACATTTCCAAATGGGATTTCCATACGTGTTTCATTTTTGGTTGATTCTTACCTTCCAAAATTTATTTATTTATTTATTTCTCTCTCTCTCGCTTTCTTTCCTCCCTCCCTCCCTCCCTCCCTCCCTTCCTCCTTCCTCCTTCCTTCCTTCCTTCCTTCCTTTTTTTTTTGAGACAGGGATTCTCTTTGTAACAGTACTGGCTGTTAACTTGCTCTGTAGATTAGGCTAGCCTCAAACTCACGGAGATCCACTAGCTCCTGAGTGCTGCTATTAAAGGCATGCCCAAGCACTACCCAGCCCCAAACTATTTATTAACTAAGACTTATAAACAAACATTTCTAAAGTATGCCATTAAAAACATAACAAGCAATGGAGATTTCTGTATTATCAATGTATCTACAAAGCTCAAAGTAAGGACAAGCCAGGTTGGTTGAGCAGGTAAATTGTGCCCCCCTGCTGCAGACTTTGTCTCTAACACAGTGATGTTTATCTTAACGACAATGGACATTGGGCTTGAGCACTGCTACCCCAAGCTCTTAGATGTGTGGAAATGAGAACAACACTGACTGTGCTCTTAGAAAAACCACCTGAAGTTCAGAGCGGTGAAACACATCACTTGCTGTTTCCTAGGCCCGATAGTGAGTCTGAGAATCCAGTTCAAAAGTAGTTTGCTAACAGACTGCAAACCAGTTGGTCAGGTACAGACAAACCTATCTGATTTTTAAGCCTCTGCTTTAGTTCAAGAAGTGTAAGAAGGCAGGATTAAACTATGAGTCTTGGTTAAAGGCATAACATGATTTGGGGAATAAAATTTCTGAATTTTCTGAAAATGTAGGTTACAGTTCTTTTAATGAACAGAGCTATTTTTAAGAGACAGAACAGCCGTACATTAATTTGAATGCGTGATAAGGCACAGTACGCATCATTTATAGATTGCATTTACATACTAAACACACCTTTGTCGCATATTTTAAAGAATAAACCCTCCATTCAGCCATTCTGGGGGCTTAACTTCATGGCCACAGCCTGAACACAGAGCGTGAACAATGTTACCTTTAAACTCAACTATAAATAGCCCATGGCTTTCAGTCACTCTTGGCATACATTGCCCTATCCTGTTCTACTAGTTCCTTTCCTCTTGCTTTACTTTTTAGTTTTCGTGATGCCTAATAATAAATACACCCACAGAATATCTGGATGGGACACCATTAACCCCTCAAGGACCAAAGCAAAATTTTACATTTCCCAAATCTTGCCTAGAGTAACCTATGACACCTCAGGTCGCTCTCTATAACTCCTCAGATGGCTTTTTGGTGAATGGATGTGTTTATTGCCTACAGGACTAACTTAAAAGTAAAGCTCCAACAATCATGACCGTCTTACACTGGCCTCTGTTCTTTGCTGTCTTGCAGACACTTCTCACTGACCTAATGCGGAGACTGTCTATCATGAAATCCATGCAGTTCAGTGTCTGGGTACTGAGAAGGGCGGAGACAGCAGAGACTGGATGTCAGGCAGGAAGGAGACAGGACATGATGAGCAGCCCAAAGTCGTTTTGGTTTAAATCTGAAAGTTCAGTAGTCAAGAGAGGCCTTCTATAATCTCAAAACAGCATACCTCAGTTCGGAATCTTGAAGAACAATTCGGAGTAGGTGGGGTGCGGTGAGGACAAAAATCATTTGTTTGCGTCCATCCTTAACATCTTTAACCCGATAAAGAAACACACGTGTGTGCATTTATTCTATGTATAATTATTGGTATAAATACAGACGCTCTCTATGGTAAGGGAATATGAAACTCACAAAAGCATGGAGATCCCTACTTCGAATGCTCACTCCTTTCTTAACGTGCCTTGTTGTGCCCAGATGCTGTTGAGCCATTTAAAAGGTTGATGTGCAAACACAAAAAAGGTGGTAGGAAAATTAGAGTGAGAATGGAGCCAGGAGAACTGTCCACTTCTTAGATTTCATTATGCATCAACCTCCATACTGTCCAGGCATAACAAAACAAATTACAAATTAAAGGGAAGGCAATTTGATAGTGGATTGCTAAATTTGGGGGACAGGAAAGCTACACATGTAGAAGATACACTAGAAACATACAGACCAAACAGAATATTGAAAATGTGTAGTTTATGGAAAACTTAAAATAAATAGATTTACACTTCCCTTTAGATCCAGAAATACATGAAAAGTTGCAAGGCAGCCCACAACAAAGCAATTGACAAGAAAGATAGCATCTGCTTTTCTGTCTATTCAAGCTGAAGTTTTTCATTTGGAATGCAAGCAGTGCTTCCCAAGTTAACATAATTAACTCATGACGCTCCTGAAACATCATAATATAAGATGCAGATGGAAACCCAAAGCTGAAGAAATGTCAGCTCAGTGCGTCAGGATTATCACTTTTTTTTTAAAAAAAAATGAACAAACCGTAATGCTAATTAAAACAGGTGTTTTAATTTCAAACCCTTTTGCATGTTATGAAATTGCAACCAGGGTTATTTATTTATTAGTCTGCTGTGAAACATACATCTTAGAAGAAAGGGGATCTGCGAAAACAACAAAGTAAAAAGATGAAAAGAACGGCACTCAGTGTTGCGTTCTGACACAATAGAGGACCAGTCGCTCAATTAGTTAGTAATTTCCGTGCGACCACTTGACAGAACCTACTAATTGTTAATCTTCCTCTAACTATTGCTTTACATAATTAATTATATTCAAATCAAAACAACAAAGACATGTGGGCCAGTTGCCCTTTTGAGAATTTTTTTTTTGTAAACTGCCTCTGCTAACTGCGTCCTGACAATATTTCTAGGAAGCAAAGATATTAATCTCACAGGAGAGCACACATAAAAAAATATGAGCCGAGTCTAGTCTTTTACCTTTCTTATAGAGCAAGCCCTGCAACTGTTCTACTCCACAAAAGACAGATTGACAGCCACAACAGAAAACCCCCAAGCTACTGACTCATCACACAAATCCATCCTTGAAACAATCACTAACAGCCCAAGTCCTTTGAGTTGAGATCTTTCATATTAATTGAGAATTGCATAAAATACAGAGCAACCCATCTAGGGGTCAAGCATCATTCATCATTAGTTGAAGTGACATTTTCAACCCTTCATTTTGCAGCTGCTGAGAAAGGAAGAGGAAAGGTATTCTTTAGAAGGAAAAAAACAAGGCAGAGAGCACAATCCTCGCTCTATCTGCGGGAAAGAATACAAGGTTCCTCTCTGTCAGCGTGATAACATGCTTAAAGCTGGTGATGTCATTCTTCCCTAACCTTGGAGTCACTAAGCACATGGCAGCTGCATTCCTCCACTTAGGAGTTCTGCTGGAGATCAGTATTAACCATTTTAGATGTAAATGAAGCCCTTCAGCAGGGTGGAGAACACAGTTCTGTGAGCTGAAACGATGACTTATATCCAAATCCGTTTTGTTTTTGAGAGACTGCAACTTGTTAACAAGGCTGTCCTTGTTCTAGTGACATCCTCAGGGCAGAAGAGAAATTCTGGGAAACTGAGGGTGATCACTTTTGAAATTACAAAACAGCATTCCAAGACCGTGTAGCAAATGTACTGGCCAAATTGGGACCTCTGCCGTTCACAATAAAAGATCTCTCCCTCTTTCTCCTCTGTGGGATGCTTGCTTTTCTCTGAAACAAAAAGGTCACGACAGGAAATGGGAGCAATTAAAATGAAAAAGCAATCTGAAACAAAATCCAGATAGCCTGTATTTAAATGACCAATAATTCACAGAGCTTTTGATAATGCAGAGATGTTTGCGAGCTCCTCAGACATGTCTGGATCCTGACTTATCAGGGGTATTTGCTCTAGGAAGGAAAGTTTCTTTGGCAAGGGTTCTGAGTCCAAAGATAAGTGTTACGAAATCCACCAGGGACAGAGTAGGATCTGGCGGGTTCTGCCAAGGAAGCCTCTCCAGTGAGCCTGTCTTTGAAGTGTCCTTTCAGATCCTGTGCTACCTGAGACAGCAGAATTTTGGTACTCATACTGCTGCCAAATTAGAATACTCAGCTAAAGCGTATGCGCGCTAATTGCTTCCGATGTCTAGGAAAATGATTTGGCAAATTTGGCCAAAATTTCAGAAGAAATTCAAAATCATCTTATGGAATCCTTCAGAGGTAGTATGTCCACATAAATCATGTATATAGTTCTAACTTTGTGTAGTTATTTCAAAAGTGAAAACCTCTAGTATTTTCATGTTTAGTAGTGTTCTAGATGTCATTTAACCACCACATTGGGGGAGGATTCTGTCCATGGCCGTGGCAGGTATGAGCAGGGTCCTTTAGCTTTTCACATGTAGCAGAGCCTGTAGAGTGTAGTCCAGACTTCAGGTTTAACCTGAGAAATGTGTACAGTTTTAACTTCCATTTCTGGTACTGAAAATTTCTTTACAAGGTAGTAAGTTTGGGTGCCGATGTCTAACAAATAAGCTGACAAAAAAATAGGGAGTTCCCACGCAGCGGTTCAAAACAAGATTGTCATAAACTGCTGATGTCTTTCCCATTTCATTTTTAATTACTTTGATATGGGCTGGGAGCACACAGAGATCAAGTTGGAGTGTTAAAGAGATAATTAGCTTGATGTTTTAAGAAATAATTTTCACTGAGCTGCCAAACAAATGGAAGCAAATACAATCATAGACTATACTGAGGATCACAGAAAATATAATCATAGAATATACTGAGGTAGAGAGTCCTAGGAAATATAATCATAGAACATGCTGACTGAGGTAGAGGGTCACAGATAAACAGCCCGATATTCAGCATCTTTCTAAATAATCACGACAAACGCCTGTCTTAGTTTCTTCCTTGTTTTATAGAACAATAAACAAAGGGTCGGTGCAATAGATCACACAAGTATTATAATTAGGGCAAACAATACGTAAACCAAAGTTTTAAATAAAAAGTTTTGTGTCACTGGTGGCATCCTTGTTGCCATTTAAAAAAGCTTTTCGTTATCATGTATAAACTTATTAATGTCAAACTATGATCTGCATCGAATAACAAAGACAGAATAAAGCCACTTTAAAATCAAAGCCTGGTCACTTGTAGGATGCAGAAAGGGTGCTCTTAAGGAAGCTCTTAAAATGTGCTCCCAATGGCTGAACAGCTCCATCCTCTTATCCTGCAAGTCAAATGCTGTTTACTAAAATACTCTCAAATTGCTTGGCCCTTTCCGTAACCATGATCTGAGGAACTATGAGCTTAGGATTATTTCTAAAACTTGCCCGATTTTCAGTCACGAAGTGCTATGTCTCCTGCTTGCAGGAATTCCTGCTAGTCTTTACTTGGGTATATGCTTTAAAGTGCTAATTATGCGTCAGTCTCAGGGGAAAAAAAACAGCCATCTGAAACATGTTTCTCCTGGGTGAGTTCAGCCATGGAGCCACAGTGGACAGAGCAAAAGGAGCAGGAAGCCAGAGTTTTGGCTTTCACATGTTAGCCCGACTTCCCAGTAATTGTGAGCATGAGTTAAAGAAAATGTTAGAGGAAGCAAGCTAAGAAAAATTCCAAATATTTTGTTATGAAAGAAGTATGTTGCTCTAGCGTTTTCCTCAACTGAAAAGAGCTGCAAAGTATAGGCCATGTAGAAAAGAGCCCTATCAGCTCCCAGAGCATGGTCCACATTCCAGGGAAGTAAATCTGCCTAAATATCACCGTATAGTTGTGACAAATTCCGCTTAAACTGCATTGAGTTTGGTAGGGCGTACAGCAAAGGCATCCAAGAGTTAAGTCATTGAGAGTGAGCCCTGGAGCTTCACCTTCGAGATTTTATTAGGGAATTATCAGTAACTAGTTAGATATAATACGTTTCTCCAAAAAGGCACTCTATATGTATTAAAATGAAGGTGATCAAAAGATTAAATTTTGTAACAGCTGGGGGTCTTACGGGAGGTAATACAGGTGCTTAATCAATGCCAGAAACTCAAGGCAAATAGAAACCTCCGAAGGGATTTGCAGTAAATGGTGGCTTCTCTATTTGAAGACCATACTGAACACTTGTCTCCAGGTTGCTATATACAGTGATTTGATCTTAGCTACTACCAGCAACTTGCAAGAAGCTATAATGGAGGCTACAGAAATTTCCAATCCTACATTCTAAAATAAAATTTGCAATGAAAGGTACAGAAGCAAGCGAAACGACCAGGCTTACAAGAGTCAGTCCCCCACCAATGAAATAACCCTGTGCAGCTAAGGCTGATGGCTGAGGTTGTCCTCAGTATACCCTCAAATGCTGTCCTGTAAGCCACACAGCCACTACTGGGGAGATTATTTTGTAGTCTAATGGATCTCATTGTCAGGAAATGGTTTTTGATGTTCAGCCAAATTCAAGATTTCCAGAAACAAGTTTTATTTGTGCATTTCCCTCCTTTAATATTTATGGCTAATGCTGATATTTCATTTATGGGCTTCTTTTTTAAAGCTTCAAGTAGGCTGATGATAAAAAAAAAAAGAGTCTTCTCTCATTTGTTTGTTTGTTTCTTCTAAACTCGGAATTTCTTTTCTTTCTGCCTCCTCAAGTGTAGTAAAGTTAACTGCTACTATGGATGGCTGCTTTCCAGGGAGACCATGACACGTCTTTACAAGGAGAAGCCGTGCAGATAGGTGGGAATATTTGAAGAGTGGAAGGTCACCAAATAACCCAAGTCTGTAGGAAGACTACTTCAGTTTCAGCAGTTTTCAGATTCTTTGTATCGCCATCATTCATTGGTAACTGGGGAGTTTTATACAGCCTTTCAAACCTTGGAGTCCTTTCAATCATCAGACGCCTTAAAGGGACAGAAGGCCTTAAAATGTGCTCCCGATCTCCCTCGTTGAAAAAGATACATGGACAGAGGGCGGAAAAGTCAAACAACAATACAAAAAGCATTAATGCAAAGCACAGTGGGGTCTCTCCCTAATTTGACTTTCTCTACAGGTGGCCTGCAGCTGCATCCAAACAGGTTGCTGCCTTGCCTTCCCATGAGCACAGCAACAAAGTGCTATCTGTATTCACAAGAATACATTTAGTGGCATAGACCGATTCAGGTCTAAAAATAAGAAAAAAGCATTTTCCAGCATAGCCCGAGGTGACTCTGTGCAGCAGCAGAAGACAGTAGCACTCTTGTCTCCCTGGCTGTGCCTGAACATAAAGGAATCAGAAGTTCACTTCACATGACTCGAGGAGGCCCAGGGCCAGCAAGAGTTGATTCA
Organism: Ondatra zibethicus; assembly: GCA_004026605.1. NCBI lineage: Eukaryota > Metazoa > Chordata > Mammalia > Rodentia > Cricetidae > Ondatra > Ondatra zibethicus. Next base: position 117,406 of record PVIU01000173.1, on the reverse strand, counting down.
TTCTCTGTTTACATCCGCGTGGGCGAACTGACAGCAAACAGCAGCCAAGCAGGCAAAATCAATGAGAAATATTCTTTTTTCAATTGACTTCAAGGTGAGCCGTACAGCTAGGTCTCTGAGACTAAGGTACCTGTTTGAAGAAGTCCTCTGTCATGCTGGGCAACATGAAGCAGAAACAGGCAAAATTAGAGCATACCTACCTAGTTACCGTTATCAGTTGGGCCACCTTCACCAAACTAAGAGATATGCATCCTGAATAGATTTTTTTTTTTTTTGCTGGTAAAATGACAAAGAGGAGAAAACTTAGGGGGAGGAGAGTGCTTGTATTGCTTGCGTAGCACTTCCAAACTCGATTTCTAATTCTTTTCTAACTTAGATATTAGTACTTCAATCTCTACTGCAGTAAGTCCTGACATGACTTCTTCCTTCCTTCACAGTCATGGAGGAAAGAGTTTGACGCCTCTCCTAGAGCTCACTTCTTCCTTCATGCCTTCCTTCCCTCTCACATTCCCCTCGAATCTCTGATTCATGTGTTTACAATGGTTCCTCCCCATTCTTTATGCTGATTTGGATGCAAGGGGGCCTTCCTCCTTTCTCTTTCATCCTTGGGCATCTCCTCCTCTCCCCACTGAAATTAGTTCTATTGCCATTGCCCATGCCCGGCAGGTCATCCGGGAGCTTAGCTTATCTCTTACTGACCAATAAGTGGGACTCTCTACTTCTAAATGGTTTTATTTGTTCAATTGTTGCATTCCAAAGCTAGCTTTTTAAAAAACTTTTTGATAGCTCTGACTTTGTCCAGCTAGAAATCCATACAGGACTATTTTTGTAACATGGACATGACAGCCATTAGCAAAACGTTTCTCCACTTTCAATACCCAGATGGTTCCAATTTATTTCCTTGTTTCTCTTTAAACCCACACCTATATTGTTTTATGAAGATATATGATTTAAGAATACATCATAATAATATACTTTTGCTGATGCATGCCAAAAAAACGAAAGACCAGCTGATTTTCCTTTTGAATTCAATAAAGAGGAAAAGAAGAATGGATTTAATAATGACTAATGAATGGCTTTCTGTTTTGTGTTACATGAGAAAACAGCCCCTTGAAAGGGATCTCTTACACAAGCGTAAGGTAAGTGCTCAGTCGTTAGCTTTCACTGATAAGAAGGCCCAGAACTGGGACGGGGTGAAGTTAGCAATTCCCTCTCAGGGAAAGGTGTGCAAAACAGAACAGCTGTGGAACGGAAACAAACCCAAGTTAAGGTACACAACAATTCTCCTCTTTTAGGTGAGACACACAAAAGAATGCAATTCATGGTCTGTTTTTGAGAAATAGAAAGAAACTAAATCTATACAAAATTTAAGCATGTGATAAAAGTTTTTTTGGATTTTTCTTTCTTTCTTTTTATAGTTAGTTATATTCTTATGACTGTGGATGCTTGCTTTTAATCATGGTCTTTTGGACGGAACCCGTGGTCTCACACGGGGCAGGCAAGAACTCTACCTCTGAGCTATGTTCCCAGCCCTCATCCCTGGAATATAAATGGCAAAGACAGACTAATGGAAAAACGGATGAAGTCTCTAACCACTCGACTGTATAACCACAGGCTCTGTTTCTAGACAGTTGAATGTTGTGGGCAGGCATTCTTCCTTTATCTGCCTCAAACTGCCATTTGCTTGATTACTGAGGAATGATTATTCTGAAGTATATGAATACTAATTATAGCAGAGAAACAGAATTTATCATTTTTTACTTATTCTATTATCGATGCTTGTTATATTTGAGGAGTTTTAACTATGAAAAAGAGTATCACGTGGGCCTGGTGACCCACGTCTTTAATCCCAGCATTTGGGAGGCAGAGCCAGGTTGATCTCTGAGTCCAGCCTAGTCTACAAATTGAGGTCCCGGACAGCCAGGATGTTACACAGAGAAATCTGTCTTGAAAAAGACAACAACAAAATTGAAATATCTGGTTGTATATGAATGTATATGTTAAATTGAGAATTTATGAAAATTCTACTAGGAATTTTCTTGCCTTCTTCTTGCAGAAAAACTTAAAAATGATGGAGATTTTGAAAGATATAGCAGGATAGGCTGTCATAAAATAAAAATTCCTGAAATCAAGATAAATGTGAATATTATCACATTGAAAAACAAAATTTAAAAGTATAAAGAGAAATTGAATAATAGCAAATATGTTGAGGTTTATTTAAACTTAGCATTTCTATTATTCGAAGCTATTAAAACCAGTCTCTGGATTTTTAAAGCTTGTCCATTCAAACCTTTGTGGCTACTGTGCTAACAGAAGCAAGAACAAACCTGTCTACATTTTAGCCCATGAGCAAATGTGACTTCTGATTCTCTCTGTCTCTGTCTCTCTCTCTCTCTCTCTATATATATATATGTGATATTTTAAATATGACAAGTGTATCATTCACATAGTTGATGTATTTTATAGTTTTACCACATTTCTTTATTCCTAAAATATTGTCTTTAATAGAAAAGGAATATAATACAATGGAATGTAATTATACTTTTATATGTATAAATCTTTTGGTCAAGATCAGTTATAAATTAATCAAAATCATCTAAAACACTGTGGCAGTTGATGCCATTCTGGAGCTTTGAGGCCCAGTATTTATGGTAATTATATTTTATGGGACTTTAAGCTCCTTCAAGGCATTGAACAGCTTCACTATGGTAGTTAAATAAGATGAGGTTTATAAAAGCAATTTAAGATACTCAGAAAACTACCTGAAGAGGGAGTCATGCTGCAGTAGTAGTGGTAGAAATAGGTGCTTGACAAATATCTGTTGGATGTATTAAACACTGGCTCTGTTCTATATCTAATTTGAATAAGAAGGCCTACTGAATTAATGGTTACTCCACTAGTTCTGAAATGCCTGGAATTCCAAGTGAGAGTTCCACTTGTCGAAGAAATACAGTATGTGGTCGTGTGACTCAAAGATAATAGAAACCATTGAAGATGGAGATTTTCCACTTGGTCCTGGGCATAGAATCAAGATCTAAGTTTAACATGGTGATATTTAAAAATGCATAACATGCAAAAGTCTGTAATCGTTCTGTTTCTCAGCTAGTGAAAATAGAAGCCTACGGCACGGTATGTGTCAATTGTGAAGATATAGCCAAATCAGGCCGACAAGAAAAATTTTGAGTAAATAACTTCATCCATGTGTTTAGTACCAACCACTTCTCCATGCCAAGCTCACTTCATGTTTCTGTCTCCAGCAACTTCTCTTGTAACATGTGCCCGCTGTACTAACTACCCGAAGTGTTGATGAGGAGAGCAATGAAATTGCTTTCCTAGTGAGGTTTCAGGGGCGCATTTGGAACCCCATAATATGTGACTGCAACAGCTTCAGTCAGAACTGTATGCAAAGAAAAAACACCTGAATTCTAAGCAAATAGTTTAGCCACTTCAAATTCACAGAGGCAGATACACGAAATAAGAAAGCAAAAACGGAAAACAATAATGAGATGAAAATCATTCTTGTCACCCGATAGCAATGGAAAGAGATTACGGCCAGTTAGACTAGACATGTATGATGAATTTTAACAGCATGAAAATACTGGATTTTCTAATTTGGATAGAAAATATCCTTTCCCCTTAAGGCATAGTTTTCTGGCTTTGATAGTGATAGTTTTATTTCTGTGTCATTTATTACATATTTTGATGGATAATTTCTTATATTTCAGTTAACACAAAATAACTTTTCCTTTCTATGAGAAATTCAAATGAATAATGCTTAATTTCCTGCTGTGTACTAATAGGAGTTCACAGATGTATACTGTAGGCTGGAGAAAAGCTCCTCTTTAAGCTATTGGTCATCTATGCACAGCGACGCTATCTAAAAGTCTCTATTTATTATAACAGTTTTCATTCTCCCAGATGAAAGTGTGCAAAAGTTTGATATTGGGTAAATAGACAAATAAATGATCAGTTCCACAGGCAACGCTGTTTCCAGAAGGCAGTATGCCCCTTTCGCTATTGACATTCTCTCTTTAAGGACATACTGCATCCTCTGAATCTTTTACTCACGGTCTCTTCATAACCTTGAACAATGAACTTCCGTCTCATCTTTTTTTTTTTTTTAGCATATTTGCTAGGACATCCATCTTCTGCAGACAAGCCTGGCAAGCTTTCTTCCTTCCCCCACTTCTCTGTCTCTTCCTCCTTTTCTTCCTCTTGTCTGCTTGCTTGTTTATTTTTTTATGTCCTTCTTCATTTCATTCCCTCTCTTCCTCCTCCTCTCTTCACCTCCTTGGTTTCTTTCTTTTGACAAGATATCTCCATGGAGTCCAGACTGGCCTTGAACTTGTACTTCTGCCTCAGCCGCCTGAGTGCTGGAATTAGAGATGTGTGCTATCCAAACTACCAAGTTACCTAAGTTCAGACTGAAAAAAAAATGAAGTAAGGTGTCTGTTTAAAGGGTGGAGCACTCAATGCTGACCAGGCAGGGTGTGGTAAAAAGGAGACATGATATGGTGTAGAAAACCCCATGAGGCAGCTGGCTGCTGCCTCAAAACAGTTCTTCCTCTCTTTTCTGCAATTACTTTCTGACCTGTGGAACATAACTCAGGGGTCTTGGCATTTTAACACAATCTCACTGATGGTAATTGTAAGTCTTTCATTCCTCTAGAAGATGACCATCCTGGAGATATAAACTTTGAGCATCCCTCATCCATTTTGTGTACTATTTTTGACTAAAAATTGGTCTTTACCTCAACGTTTCCTTTATGCCCTCCAAAACCCACACTTTGTTGGTTTAGGGTTTCTTGGACAGGATCTTTCCGTTAGTTCAGGTGTCCTGCACTTGGCTTTCCATTCTGCACTGCTGACATTCTTTTCATGACAATGATTCTTGAATGGTGTCCTGGTAATATCGGCTATGGTCTCAATGTATCTTCAAAAACACATGGATAAGAAGCATAATCCTCATTATAACTGGGTTGAGCAGTAGAATCATCTGGGGGTATTTAGGTCATGAAGTCATCATCTTCATGAATGGATCTATGCTGCTTTATCATGTAGAAGTGGGCTCATTCTTTCTTGCCTGTCTGTCTTCTGTCATGTAGGAATGAGTAAAAAGCTCTTGCCAGATGTCACTGCCTTAGTGGCATCCACTTTGCAGACCCCGGAAGTGAGCAGAAGCCCATTTCTATTCTTTAAAACGTACCTGACCTTAGCTATTCTGTTACAGTGGCACAAGAAACAAAGACAGAAGCTTCCCGGGACAGTCTGTGGATGCGAAATGCTCAAATTTCTTTGCTTGAGAAAGTTTTAGTTGTTTACAGATCATAATAAAATAGACTCATGATACCAGCTTGTGTGATATTCTCTCAAGTATGTAATTCTCTCACTACTTACATTTCAAATATGTCTTTCCCATTGTTCTGCACTATGGTTAAAGCTAAATGTTTTCCTCTTCTTCTCTTACCTCTTCTGCTCTTTTTATCAATACATTGCCCACTCTTTCAAAGCAGATAGCTGATTAACATATTGAAGATTTCCTGGATTATGTAATTCTAATGATTAAACTCCTCTTTCTGTCCAGAAGGATCACTGCATTTCTTTTCTTGAATATTCAGATTAGTGGTGAATTTTCTGCCTTGATCTCCATCTTCCATAAGATCTCAGTAACGCACTATACACACTAAAAACTATAAATTTAGTATCGCTGTTACAAACCAGTATCAATTACATAGTTTTTTCTCTTCCTTATCAGATTTGATGTTTAAGCAGTTAAAATAGAACCACCGTGAGAACCAAAGAAGAGAATCTGAGAATTTTACTGTCTTGTGAGTTACAAATGAAATCTCAAAACAGTTTTATATCCTCTATGCTTCAATATAGTTAGCAAACTTTTATTATTAGGGGAAAAAGGAGAAGGAGGAAGGTTATAAGAACAAGTGAAGAAGAAACCTATTTAAATTAGTGAGAGTGAACTTCTAGTCAAATTAGAGAATGTTCTACATAGGATTCTTCTTCAGTTGACAATAATGAATGAAGTTCTTAGTGGGGTCTAATCTCATGATCACTTATGAAGGTTTTATAGTTATAATATCATACTTAAGAGACAAATGGGTGGCTCTAAAGCAATTAAGAATTATTAAAAATGTTCCTGGAATTTTAGAAATGTTTTCAACAAAGACTTTTTAGCATAACAAGCAGATAAGTATCAAATCATTATGTTTCAAACATGCATGAATTGTTAATTAGTGAAACCTCCATTATATGGAGGATAAAACAGAATCTTCTACAGCACTCACTTAATGATTCTTAAAAGATAATACTTTTAGGTACAACCTAAAACAAATGCTAGTTTATAAATAAATACATATAAGTGGCTTATTTTCAGAGGTTATCATTTTTGTTTTAGGTAAACAGTGGTTTTGAGAATAGTATGTTTTATTCAAATAATTGTGACTTCAAAACCAATGTTATGTGACAGTCCCACAGGGATAATACCACCCCTCTACAGTCATATTTTAACAGCAGACCGTGAAGCATGCTGGTTAATAAGTACCCATTTACAGTTGAGATGTCTCTTCTTAGACTTGTCTGTCTCCACCAACACAGGGTTTTGCTGAATTGTTTGACAGTCACTGAAAGTTTTCTTATTCTTTGAACAGTAAAAATTAATAAAACCATTGCAATTTTCTAGGTTCAGTCACAAGCTTGAGTTCACATAGCCAGAGACAATGTGGGTTAAATGGGCTTTGATCTGATGCTGCAAGTAGGTTGTTCTGTTCGTGTTGATTGGACAGGAAGGGACTTTACCCTGAATATGCATTTAAACCTAAGCAAAGCTGCATTTCCATCCTGTCCATTCCAGAGAAGCAAAACGGTGCTTTTGCTTTAGAAGAACTGCTTTAGTTCTGTTGGTAATGTGACTGCCTTGTAAGCATGAGGGTCTGAGTTTGATCCCCATCCATGCACACAGAGGCAATGGAACTGCTGAGAGCAGGGCTGTGTGATGATGAGCCCAGGGATGGGGAATGGGGCCAGAAGATCCATGGGGGCACTTCAAGGAATCAGTCTGTCCTAACATGTGAACACCAATCCAAATGGAGACGATCTCTCAAAGGAGATGGATAGCATACCCGAGGATGACACTTGAAGCTGTCTTTCAGCTTCCACATGCATGTGCACACACATACATGCACAAACAAAGATGCACATACAAATGTGTACATGCACAATACTTCTTTATATAAAGAGGAATGTCTGGAACACTCAAGTAAATTACCAATTTCAGTTATAAGAGTGGGTCTTTCTATTTCCCATATTAATGTTTTGATTCACATAAGTTTCAGAAGATGAGACAAAGAAAAAAAAGTATATAGAAAATGAAATTCATCCCAGAAAACTTGGGAAAAGACACTGTCAAAAAAGCATCATGGGACAAGTAATAAGCTGAGTTCCTCCTTCATCACATTATCACTTGGGGTTGGTTACACAGGCACATGCTCATCCATTCATTTGACTAGCTTTAAGTTTGCATCCCCCATGTAACAGACAGTAGACATTGAAGGTGGAAAATACAGTATGATTTCTATTTTAGGGGTTTTGTTATATGAGAGAGAGAAACTAGCAATCATGCACAATGGCAAATGTGCATGAGAAGACTGATTCCTCAAGGGTCATAATTAATTTAGAAAGACTATTTGTCTATAAATACATTTTACAGTTAGCCTTCACTGATAGAGCAATGAAGATGGTACTTGTTTGGTATGCTACATTTTGGACCCCATTCTACCATAGCTGTCCTGATTTTATAAACCTTGGGAATGGCTGAAGATCTTGTGCCAGTAAAGCTGAAAAATTTTAATATCTAGTCAACTCAGCTGCTCTGACAGCAATTGATTTGCTGAATGTCAAATCTGTTCACTCTGGAATTTAATGAGTTTTAATAAGGTTGGAGATGGGTTAAATCTAAATAATGTTTGAGTAAGTATTTACCAATTTGTTCTTTATATTTTGCTTTGAATAGAAGACATTTATATTTCCAAATACAAATTTTCATTATGGGCATGACGTAGCAGCACCATTTGTAGAGTATAACATTCCTTGACAGAACCCACAGGAATCTGAAGGTGGAGTTGACACTCCATTGTTTGCTTACACAGCTGTGTATTTCCTTAAATAACTGAACAATGTGGTGGGGGCTGGCTATAGATGTAACTTTGACACTGCTGACATTTGTCACCTTATGTCATAACCTTAACAAGAGTTAAGTGTATGTATGAGTGGGTGTCCTTATCGTTCAAGTTCAACCTAGAATTCTGACATGTGCAGGCTTCTGTAACACTTGCCCCATCAGCAATCAGCATGTCAGATTTTCCTTGAGAGGTAAATATTATGTGTCATGTTCCATAGGGGAAGACATTAACTAGTGCTATGACATGGTCTTTGATAATTTCCTCCTTGTTTTCTTTGTTTTAGAGGTTACTTGCATCAGAAAGAAAATAGGTTGTGAATTTCTCTTTTTCCTTCATCAATCAAAGCTGATCAATTATAAGACCAGCAAAACTGGATCACAACTCCAAGCTACATGGTCATATTACATTCATATTATTACTAAAAGCCACATCTATATTCCAAAGCAGGATACTATAACCCCTTTGTCATTTTCCAATAAAAAGACCATACCAAATAGGCCGAGCACACCGTAATTAGCAGCTGGCAGAGAAAGCTGTAAATCTGTATGAGTTCTGAACGATTTGCTTACATTGTTGCTTTGTTGACAAATGATGCTGTACATGTTAATGTTCCTGAAATGTCCCCATTGCACCTGACGTGCCAATAAATGCCAGCCAGCTGTATGAATTATGGAAATAAGATTTTTGTTTATGAAGGTATTCCAGACATTTATTTTACAGCATTCCTCTCGACAGATTTAATGTCTGGAGTTACATTGAGAAGATATTTGCTACCTGACATAATGGATAATGAGAACTTTAAAGGCCCTGTTTTCTCCTTCTAATGATGAGATGAATAAATCCATGCACACACACACACACACACACACACACACACACACACACACACACAGACACACACAGACACACACACACATGCACGCACACACACACACACAGGATTTAATATTTACCTTCTGATTTTATAATTTGCTCCTAATTTGTGAATATCATCCATTTCTGCTAAAGAATTAAGTAATGCATCAGTTTCCAGTTAAGACTATTAGGCGCTGAATACTTAGAATTATAGCCTCATAATTTTCTCTTTCCAATCATCCTTTAGTGTGTGTGTGAATAGCACATAAGTACTTCCTATGGCTTATACTATTGTGCGTTTGTTCATTTATTACTTCATTGTTGATCTGAAAGAGCTTTATTGTGGATGCTTCTTTTATATGAGTTCCAGGAGTTCTTAAGAAGTCAGTGAATAGTTTTATCTCAATACTTTTCAAAAGAATTCATGGCTAGGGATCCACCAGACGATACCTCGTTGCTCAATGCTGCACTCAAAGTCATTATGTTTAGAGATTTAATTAATACATATTATTAAAGAGCTCTCATGAGAGATAAAAATGATCTGGTCTTACAAATATAGAATAATCACTGGTTCTGAATCCTATAAACACAACAATAAAAGAAATTTGACCACAGTCATGCAAAACCTTTTCTTCCTCTACTAGTAAGAATATATAGTTTCTATATGTGAATGACCGTTTTCTCAGACTTAATCTCCAAAACATTTGTGCAAGAGGTTCAGTATCATCCTTCAATGTACAGTACTTTACACTATGTCACAGGTAAATTAGAGATGAGGATAAGGGGACTTATCCATAGTTTATATTTTAGGTTTATTGCTGCAGAATGGATAGAAGCAATACCATATCAGCTGATAATGTAGGTGTCCAATAAGCGCTTGATTTTGAATATTGAGGTGCACATTATTTGTCCCATGAAGCAGCTTGTGTTTTAAGAAAGAAGCCAATGAGTAGAAGGTAATCGGTCCTCTGTAGATGATTAGTGATGTGATTTTTATCTGGACTAAGAGGTTTAGTTGATTTTCATTCTGAGATTTGTCTGTAGAAATGGTCTTTATCCTTCTTAGAGATGACCATGCTCTATCTACATTGTCAAGCAGCAGTGGGGTAAAAGGGGGCCTCTTCTATGGAACTTTGAACAATGGTGCTTATGGGATGATTAACATATAAATAGGGAGGAGAGTCAAATCATCTTTGTGACCAAAGGCAATTCCCTTCAAATATTTCTTTCTTCACAAAGAATCCAGATGGCAAAAATGATGCTTAAATAAATGCTTGGTGATAGCTCCATTCTTCCCATTCACCTTGGCTACCAGAGAAAAGACACTCATATTTGTTATTAACCATATTCACAGGTTGTGTGTGAAGAGCAAGCTATGTGTCCATGTATCTTTTGTGTTCAAGGAGTTAAGTGTCTGGTTCTCGGCACCACCATTCTATTCTGTACTTGCTGGAGGATTAAGGGTAATGGGCAGCAGAGAAGCAACTTACGAAGACCTGGACTCTCTCCCCCCAGTATACCTGCATCCCAGGAAACACAGGCTCCACACTCGCTCCAGCTTCTTTTTCCCGTGCATGGAATTCATTGAAACTAATGGGAAGGAAATTACAGTCGTCTCACAGGTCTCCTAACTATAGGTTTCTGTGTGGATAAATTTAACTTGTCAAGGTTTCTTACAGAATGACACAAGAAAAGTCCAATAGTCAGCTAAAAATAGCAGGAAAAGCACAAAGTATTCAGTTCCCCCATTTCAGTTAAATAGAACCAGATACATCAGAGGCAAGCATCAGAGTTGGACTGGAGATTTTACAAAATGATACCAGAAGTTCTTCCTGAGTGGTAAAGTTAAACACAATAAAAGTAATAAATATCTGGGAAAATAAAGATGATTCACTTATGTAAAATTATTTAAAAGTGTATTTCTCATAAGCAAAATTTCTTGTACACTTCACAAGAATGTGCTAGGACTGACAGAAAAAAATAACGGGAGTTACTCAGTGACTAAATTCTTCATTTAGTAAGTGCATGTCTCTGATAAAATATTAAATTTAATAATATTTGAGAAAGAATTATGAACTATACTCCTTAACTCGGGCCAAGTGTTAGAAGAGCTTTTTCAAACAATTGTCCCCTTTAAAATAGAATTATAAGAAATTTTACAGTCGCCACATTTGCGGAAGCTAATGGTGATAATAAAAGATACTAATCTCTGATTTTCTATGTGAAACTTTAGTAACTGAACATTGTTAGATTTCTTTATAGTAGAAGAAGCTGTGGTGGTTTGAAAGAAAATAGCCCCCAAAGGGAGTGTCACTATTAGGGAGGTATGGGTTTATTGGAGGAAGTGCGTCACTGTGGGGGTGGGCTTTGGGGTTTGCTATACTCAGGATACTGTCCAGTGTTTCAGTCAACTTCCTGTTGCCTGCAAACCAAAATGCAGCCAGCACCACATCTGTTTGTACTCCACCATGATCCCCATCATGATGATAATGGACTGAACCTCTGAAACTGTAGGCAGGCAACCCCAGTTACATGTTTATATAATAGTTATATAAGATGATAAGAGTTGCCATGATCCTGTCTCTTCACAACCATAAAAACCCTAGCTAAGACAGAAGTAGAGCATTGAGTTGCTTGAACACAGTTAAAGTTATCCTATCCTTACAGCAGGGCTCCAACTGACCCCTAAACCATGATGGCACAGCCTCTATTTAAAGTCCACCTTGCTTTGCCCCTCAAAATGAAAGAGGCTGGTTGTCGCTGTCTAATTTGGGACATTAATGAATTTCTTCAAGAGACTTTACTGAAAAACAGACAGCAAAGTGTAGGGGATCCAGGAAATGGGTCTTCTGAGTAGGAGAAGCTGATAGGAAAAGATGAGCAGCCAAACAGTAAGCAACATGAGAGTGAACAGGGAGTCAGATACATGCTCATCAAATATGCACCTTTGGAATTTATGAGTGTGTGTGTGCACACTCATGTGTAAGCTGGAGGACCATGCCTGGTGTCTTCCTCAGTTGTTCTCCGTCTTATGTTTTGAGACAGGGTCCTTTCTCTGAACATGGATCTCACCAATTCAGCCATGTTGACCTGCCAGAAACCTTGCAGCTACCAAATCTCCTGTCTTCAATTTGTTCAGTGCCAGGGTTATAGGCAATTTCTCTGCCAGATTCTTTTTTTTTCATGAGTGCTGAAACTCAAACTTTTATCCTGACTTTCTGATAGAGTCATCTCCCCAGTCCCTGTAATAATTTATAAGTTCCTACGTACACATGACACCCTAAATTCAAGTAATTCCCATTAGGGGAACAAAGTTGAGGATTCACTGATTAATTTTTTGTGACAAATAGTACCAGGCAAGAGCATCACTTACAAAATGAGAATGGATAACCTTCAAATGACATTGTCATCTATATTGGATGCTGAATCAAGAGAGCAAAAAGATACAGCAACACCAGTGCTTGCCTCCACATGAAGAGTACAGAGTTGTCCAAACTTGCTGCACATAGTTTAAAAAGAGTGACCATAGATGCAGGAAGTCTATTCTTGACCTAAAAACAAATCGAGTTTAAGATAATGAACTGCATAGTGATGAGAAATGCACTGACTGTAAGTTCAATACCAGGTATCTGTCCTTGGATAGCATAACTTTTCTAGGCATTCATTGCTTCATGGACACAATAAGATAGTACTGTGTATTCTGAGGACAGGAAGATTGTTCACTGTGCAGAAGAGCCTGCTGTGCCTACCTGGTTACTGGAGTTCTACCCTCAGAACAGGGTAGAAGAAGAGAACAGACTTCCAAAAGCTGTCTCCTGATCCTGACATGTGTGATACACACACACACACACACACACACACACACACACACACACACACTAAAAGGAGAGATCTAAAAGCCGAAAGAGCCTTGGGAAAGTAAGAGCACTAGGCATCTACAGTATCTGTAGGTGGTAGCGTGACTGCAAAGGAAGGAATCTCTCTGACTAGAGATCAAATTTATCTCTCATACTAATAATCGGTGACTACTTAAGCAGAGGTGTAAAACCAAACTTCAAACAATATGTTGAAAGCCAAGAGTTAAGGAACAAAAATGTGGATTTGATAATATTTTAATTGAAAGTGAACTCTGCAAGTTTTTGGAAGGAGCGAGTAGAGAAAGTTCCAAAGCTAAGTTTCTAAAGCAGTAAAATAATGAAGCTTCAGCGGGAAGAACAGGGGTGGAGAACCAACCAGGGGAAACATTTTAAAGTCCCTTTGTTTATCTCAGTCTTGACTCGATTTCTTAAAACAGAAAGTATGTATAAATGGCCATAGAAGGCTGTATCAGATAGTTGGGGAAAACAAATACTAAGACATATTCATTAAGGAGCATAGGAGACTTGCCCAAACCCCAAAGCAGCCAGATTACACTGGGCAGGAAAGAGCAGTTTGCAGAGCCAGTGTTTGACACATTACAGGTGAAAGGATCACCTGCAATGCAGGTGATCTTCCGGGAGGACTTCTGATGGACACACCTGGGACATGCACAAATTAATTGACCTAGCTGGAAATCCATACTTTCTTGTCCAGTCCTGAAAACAAATTGGGGTGCAATGGCTATGCTATTTTTCCCTGCACAGAAATGTTGACTCTTTTCTACTCTTTAGAAAAAGAGTTGGTAACTTGAAAACATGGGCACTTTTAGAAGTAAAGAAGGCTTCTCCAGAAAGTGTGAGAGTGGAAATGGTGGGTGAGGGATACAGGGATGCTGAGAGTGGAAATGGTGGGTGAGGGATACAGGGATGCTATCACTGGGGCCTTATGTGTTTGATGCAATAGACTCTAACCCATAAGCTAAAGCTTTAACGAAAGGGAAGATTTACATGAGCAGAGCTGCTCTCAGGTGCAAAATTGGCAAAAGTTCTTTGGTAAGCTTTTTAGAAAGGTTGGTGGGACTAGACGTCCTCCAGAATGAGCACAGCAGTAAGCTGCCTACAGATGAGAGCTAGTCCAGTTAGGAGAAAGGTGTGGATAGAGTCAGCCAGCTGGTGTGAGGACATTCATAAACTTTCCTTCTGCTCCCTCCTCACCAAATATTTTCTCAAATGTTAAAATAATTAATATGCATTTAATTAAGTAGCAAATTGCTGGTTTGCTGCAAAGGTCAAAGGTCAAGTTTAACTATAATATAAAGTCTTTATCATGGTAGAGATATTGATGTACCTCTATAGGTGAACTGGCATTATAGAATTAAATGAAAGAACGAACACTAAAGAAAGGTAGGCCTTAAGCCTTCATTTGGAAGAGATAATGTCATCTGAGGCAAGGGATATTGGAAAAGAGTAATATATTTGTTTTGTTCAAAATAATTCATTAGTTTCTTCCAGGAATGTATTTGACACAAACTTTGAAAGCCTTCAAGTGCTCAGATCAGATTGTTTTCTCTGAAAAGCGCAGCATGGAATTCCTTGAAAACACACCCAAAGCAAAAGTCACTAAAAGTCAGGGAACCACAGTAACACTGAAAACAAAATGCTCCATTTTCCATAAGACAAAAATAACACCCTCAAACCAGAAATAATCACAGGTACTATCTAATCCTACGGAGTTATACAAAAGCAAAGGGAGAATCTTGGAGCAGAGACAAATATCGGAAACCCAAGATGAATGTTGTTTTCTTAATAGGATTCTAATTTTGAAAGTGATAGTTGATGGTTTAAGTAGAATTCCAGGATCCTATAAGTAGGGTCCTATAAGCTTTCAGAAATCCAAAAGATGGCAATCCTGATAGCAAAACCACTTTATTTCTTTCCTCTAAATCTTGCCTTAAGAAGAAAGTTAAATAGAAAACAGAATGAAAGGGGCAGGTCAGAAATCATTAAATTCCAATATTGCTGGAGAGAGGTAAAAAGGGGCAATGAAGGAAGGAGGGAGAAAAAGAGAATAGTACAGAAAGAGAGAGAGAAAGAGAAAGAAAAAGAAGGAGGGAGAGAAGGAGGAAGGGAGAGGGAAGGGAGAGGGAGACAGGGAAGGAGAGGGAGGGTAAGAGAGTGAGTGCAAGGAGGGGAGGGAGTAGGAACTGGGATTGGTATGTAAAATCAAAAAGGTAGTTTGTTTACTTTTAAAATGAGAGTGAGTGTGAGAACACCAACCTTTAATCAAGGATTGCTACTCATCAGAGACATAGCTAAGCCATTACAGAATCATCACAGGATCACTGATTACTACACCTCAGTAGAAAGGGACAGGGACACATGTTAGAAGAGGAATTATCAAGAAGACAGAGGGTTCAACAGATAATATCTATAGTTTTAAAGACATTATCTTACTTGTAATATCAGAAAAAAATGAAAAGAACAATAAGTCTTAAAATTAATGAAAAGCAAGTTGATAGAAAGCAGGAAATAAAAGGAGATTTGAAAAGCCTACAATGTAAAAGTAGAGCCAAAACACAATGCACACAATTGAAAACACAGAATGCTATCCAAATAGCAGAAACTGTATAAAAGGATAGCAAGGCATCAGAGACATAAAACATGTCAGTACAATTAATATACATTGGTAATGGTAACATAGTATGGAAGGCAAATGAAATTAGTACTTCTGATGAAGTGAATGGAGCAGACCGAACAAAATAAAAATGATGGATATTATAGAAGAAAAGCTCTTGAAAATGGAGTGCTTAAATCTGTTGCTTGAAGGGGCACATTTGATCCATGGAAATGTTTATATACATTACCTGTTTTCACACAGATACTAAAATTTAAGAATAAAGAAAAGGCCAGAGCTTCCAAGGCCAGACAGTTAAATCATATTAAAAGGTGGAAAAAGGCTGGCCCCAGATATTTTGCAACGTTCAGTGCTGGGTCAAAAGCTATATGAATATCACAAAAATTAAAATCTTCCTTTCCCCTTTTCCCTGGTAACAATTGATTATGAAACCATGCACACACATTACGAAAGATGGAGAAATGAGCTCATAACCCCTGTTCACAATCTCTTCTCTAAAAGGAAATAGTCAGAAAATATCTACAGAAAATTTTTGGGAAACCCCCATGAATAGAGAGAAGTTGATAAAGTGAACTTTACTTTGTGTTTCAGAAGCAAAATAAACATTATAATATAAACATGTATTTGAAGTTAAATCATTTGGAGTTGTTCTTTATTTCTTTGTCTTCTCATAACACACACAAAAATTAATGCGAGATATTTACCAAGGCAAAACCTATTTTTATCTCTTTCTAAGTCTGTCCTTTGTCTACAATACTACTCAAAGGGCTATTTAGAATTTGCAGGGTGCTTGCATGTGCACAGGTGTGTGTTTATCTATGGAATGTCCAGATGTTATATATATATATTTCTGTCTATATGTTTATAATATTTGTATTTTTGCAAGAAGTCTTCAATACTTTAACACAATCAAGTTTTATACTATTTTTCTAACACAGCAATGCAGCTGCATACAGATTTGAGGTGTTTGTTATCCTCTGTTTACTTGATACATAATTAAGAGAAAAAGTCACAGAGCTAAGAAAATCTCAGTACTCTTTTGATTTTTGGTGTTCATGAAATTGGGAATTTCCGGTGAGATTTTCTTTGTGTTGGTCTAAATATTTGGAAAGGACATTTTAAATTTTGGGATGGAATCTCAGTTATTATGCAATAGACCTGTGAACTCTCAGTATCTTTATCAGCATTGAAAACAGAAGAATGTCAAACTATTTTAGTGGCAAAAAATGAAACACTAATATGGAGGTGTTTACAAGAAATTTCAAAATTAAACAGACATGAGAATTAAGGACTTCTTCTGCCAGAAACGTTGGTCTAACTGTATTCGTCCATTGAATTTTTTTTTTTTTGGAATGTAGACTTAGGTTTTGAGAGTAAAGTGTGTGACTTTGCTCATTTCAATTCACCCCAAGTGTTTCGCTGAATTATTGTTTGAATTGAATCAGCTTCTACAGATTTGTGGTGTGTGTTACATGATCCAATTTTCAACCTTCTAGTCATCCAGATTATATTGCAGGAACGTTGCTATCCTCCTAGAGTTTTATGCGTGCCAGCATGCTTTGTGTGAGCAATTGCACAGCACAGGTGCTCCAGCGTCATGGGGGACTTGACACTGCTGATTCTCCAGCCAGTCCTGAACATGTGTAGGCAGCTCCACTCTGGCTGCTCTGGCTTTTTACACTTGGGGCCTTTTCAATGTCTGATGTCAACAAAGTGTGTCTCTAATAGATAAAAATATGTGGACATGGGTTCTTTTCTTGTGTCCTATTCTTTTTAAAAAACTTGACCAGGTAGTGAATATAAATCAAAATATTTATTTTTTGGAGGAAGTAAAATACATAAAATTAGTAGTAGATATTTAACTATAAATTAATAAACATGGTTTTGTAGAAATCAGTTTAATCTACCTATCACCTATCTCTCTTTCTCTCTCTGTCTATCTATCTATCCACATACCTATCACCTATTTATCTCTCACTTTGGAAAACTCCCATTTATTAAGAATTATTTTGATAAAAGTATATATAGTTTTCCTTTGCTCACAAGAAATCCTCCAGGCTGCTGGAGGATTTAATCTTCACAATTAAGTCATTTCAGACAAAATCCCATAACAGAATATACATTAACTTTCAATTCAGAAGCCTTGGACTACTCAGCACATTCCATGAAGCAAATCCATGCTGGATACCTTTTTGACCCTTTCCCTTCACACTAGTCTTCTGTGTGAATGCAGAAATCATGAATAAGTTGATATTCTGTGAGAGTAGGAGTTGATGAAAGTTCATGAAACTACTACTGGAGACAAACAAATTAAACAAATGATGAGCCTGTTGAAATGGCTCTGACTCTTCTCTAGTGGAAGAACCATCATTTCTGTCAGACTAATATATCCTGGTGGAACAATTTTAAATAATAGTAAACATATGGACTGGGTTTTTAATTATTCTAGAAGAAGACACATAGTTCTATGGTAAACTGGCGTTGATACATGATGTTTATGTCACACACTACTCAATCCCTGTCATGCTGTACCAACATTCTCTTTTCTTTTTCTTTTTCAGCTTTTTGAGACGGGGTTTCTCTGTGTAGACTTGGCAATCCTGGAACTCACTTTCTAGACAAGGCTAGTCTTGAACTCACAGAGATCCACTTGTTACTGCCTATAATTCTATAATTAAAAGTGTGTGCCAGCACTACCTGGCTCATCCTCTTTTCTTAAAACACCTCTGAGAATTTAAGCCTAGACTCTTTACCCCAGTGCTCATGTGGCCCATAGCAAGATCATGAGGATGGTTGAGCTCAAAATGGGACCAGCAAAGAGATGACCTTCCTGTTATAATGGAGCCAGCACACACTCATATGTTCATTAGCACCCCATCTTCCATCTTCCTTTCTACATGAGTAACCCCCATTCAATGAGGAAAGAGTTGGGGCTCAAGTCTATCCAGTTCTTAACAGAATGAGAGGAAAACAAGACTTACCTTTGGCTAAAAGAACTGCCTAATTGATATTAAGTATGAAAAAAATATATAGTATTGTTCCTTTAAGACTCAAGGGTAAACTGGCATATAGTGTATCCTGTATGGTTTTAAATGAAGTATTTGGTCAAAGAGCTAAATCTTAGACAGACATGGAACTGTTTTCCACAAAGTATCTGAAGTTGTTTGATACATGTAGAAAAGAGTTTGATGTATAGAAAATAGTATCCATGTTTTCCTGTTTGCTTACCTCTCCAACCCAAATAAGCTTTTTTGAAGGAGAGAAAAGATTTTCTATATTGTCAGTTTGACTAACTCATGGGTTGCCACTGTATGTTTAGACAATGCTTGTAAAAGAAAGAAAAGTCATGGGTTTTGCTCTGCTGCCTCTTCCTTCTGTTAAGAATCACTTGCAGAAAGTCAGTTGGGGCAGTATTTACCAAAGGCCTTCCTCATTGGGACACTGAGTGAGTCGAAGAATTCTAATAATCAAAGGCACAGGGCCTGCATCAAGTTTGGAAATGAAACCATGGGCAATTTTCAAAAGTGGTGCCCTCAATTTTTGATGAACTGTCACACAAACAGGAATTACCACAATTCAAAAATCACATCTACCAGTAGACAGAGACCAGCATCTGTGGGTGATTTCTTCTACCCCAGTCCCCTCAAATTTCCTCCCTGCCCTCCTAATAAAAACACACCCTGTTGCCTCATGCTTCCAATTTAGTACGATCATGCCTCTTACTGGCCGTTGTCTTTCAGGACACCATCTGTCGAGTGCAGAGACACAAGGTATGGGGATTTGAAATGTAATGTCTTATAATGGAAAAGACGTGCATGTCTTATATCACATCCAATATTAAACTCAAAATGAGACTGCTCAGCATGCAGAAAGAAATCTCGTAAACACTAGAAATAAAGGAAAACGAAATGACACTTATCATTTTTCAGTCTCTAGATGGAATGTCTTCAGGAAAAGAAACCGCCCCGTTCCTTCCTCTTAAATCCCCTCCCACCGATGAAATGACTGTGAGAGAAGCTGTAATTCTGGGAAGCTTTTCCAGAGTTGTCTTTGGAGAATTGAAGTTTTGCGCTGCTTGAGAATCTGAGAATGTGAAGCCGGGGCACAATACACCACTTTTGTAGTTGGGGCAACTTGCTCCCTGGATAGCTTGGATTCTTTTTAATTTGTTCTTTCTATTTATTTTTCACAATGGCTCATGAAAAGTCCACTTACTTATCACATATCTGCACAGAGTCCTTTGCCAGGTAGTAGAGGTAGAACTGAGAAGCCGTATTCTCCCTTTAGGAATTCAGGATTTTGAAAGAAGAAGAAGAAAGCAGGCAAGGAAATGAGTAAATGACTAGATGTTGCTTAGTTCTCTGACCAGAGCATAGATGAAATCAGGGAAGACTAGAAAAGCAAGCAAGCAATAATTTGTATGTGTCAGGCTCAAGACTCATGTTGGAGAAGAGATGACATTTTAGCCTGATTTGAAAGGCTGAAAAATAAATTTGCCGGTGTTTGCAGGGCTCTGTGTAGGACTATATCCCAGGATGGACTGGAGCATGGTCTTCAGTGTGCACTGGGCAATAAAAGACAGTTGCCAGTTTGATAAAATGAGAATTTTCAGAGTATCATGGCTTCCCTACAGTTCCAGCATTTGGGCATAGAGATCACTTAGTTCCTGTATCTTTTCCTTTTTGTGAAGCTAATAATCAGTCAATTGTCCTAGAAAATGGGCTCGATCCAAAAATCCCTGTATTTGGACCAACTTACTAACTCCATACACAGCCAAGTTCTTTGTCTCACTAGTCCCAATACTTTCTCCTGAAGATGGGAATGAGAATGGCACCTGCAGGGTTATTTTGATGATCAGGTATACACTGCTGATCTAAACTTAGCACTGTTCGGATCTGTAAGTCCTCAGTAGACATTAGTTATTATAACTACATTATTGTATTTTGAGTAGACTGTAATTTGAGTGTAATTATGCGCTATCAACGAGGATCACAGTGTAGAGCAAGCTTATTGATTTCTTCCTATCATATTCATTTTAGGCATGCAAAACTTCATGCCAGCTGTGGATTGAAAATAGCTGGGTGTTGTATGCATCTGGAGACCATGGTGATCTCCAGAGAAATTCACTTGCTTAGGCATTAACTTGTAGGCAACCTTTTTTTTTTTAAAGATTTATTTATTTATTATGTATACAGTGTTCTGTTTGTATGTATGTCTGCAGGCCAGAAGAGGGCACCAGATCTCATTACGGATGGTTGTGAGCCATCATGTGGTTGCTGGGAATCGAATCCAGAACCTCTGGAAGAGCAGCCAGTGATCTTAACCTCTGAGCCATCTCTCCAGCCCCTGTAGGCAATCTTTTAGTTAAATTTTGTCTTTTTTATTTACTCTGTTGAAATGGGTTGATCTCTGACAGAACTGACTTATTAAATAATCAACCAAAACAACTTCTTTCACCTCATCACCCAATAGTCCCCTAATTAAATCACAGCTAAATTCATAAGGAGCAGACACAAACCGAGTGGATTTTTCTTCTAACTCTATGATATTCCATAGGTCTCATCTAATCATGTGTTCAGATCATTGAAAATTCAAGTAGAATTAGAAATCAAGATGTTTTGTCATCTCATAGTATTCTTTTTAATAGGAACAATGTTTAATTATTAATAGTGAAGGAAAAGTTCTATGTAGGGAAGGGTAAAAAAAACCCTCAAATTTCATTCTTGTTTACTTACAAGTGTACCATCAACATTTTTATTAATAAGGAATGAAAGTTCATTTTTTTACTTAAGCCCTGATTTCTTCATATTGCCCCTCCCCAGCTGAAAGTGTGGCTGCTTTAAAGTAGTTCAGAATACCATTGGAAGATTACCATGAAAATGGGTATAGGTTGGAGCACTCCTTTTACTCTTTCTGATCTGGTTCTGCTTATGACAAAGGCGTGCCTCTCTGTGAATGCTGCTTGCCACTAAGAACACAATCCATGCCCATGGAGCAAAGAACATCACATCGACCTATGTAAAAACTGAGGATGCTCAGCTGTCCACCACACACTAAATACTGATGATATTTACTGATGTTTTCTAAAGTAAAGAAAGCTGGTTGGTCAAATTCATATAGATCTATATCTGCCCAGTATTGTCCTCACAATCATGAGATAACTGTGAGTTTCATCTGGAAATCCTGTGTTTGCTTTATAGTCCGATACAAGAAAAAATAGTAATTATTACTTTATATCTTCTGCCTTACCCATCTTTGAGAAGTTGATACACTTAGATGCCTACTCTCACATTTTAAATGCTCTCTTAAACATTTAAATATGCAATTTTTCCTAATTACGCAATGCATTCTACTTGAATACAAAATCATAATACAACTTTGGCCTCATGGCCATCTTCTACCATTTGCTTTATTATGCTGTAGCATTTTGAGTATTTTTGATCAAGCAGTATAAATGGGACAAGTTTCGCATGCTGAGCCTCTTAAAACCCACTTTAAAGAGATTTACTATGAATGCACATTTTCTGTTCAGCTGGAGAAATAAGAACTTTGTAGTGTGTATTATAAAATGTTAAATATTAATACTATTTAAAGTTAATGGTATGCCAAAGAAAATGGCTAATAATATATTATACAATTAAATGCTTATCATATTAGCTCATCTATTAACAAAATAAAATAGATTCAAACAGGAGAACTCTGATTTGTAGTTTTTAAGCAAGGGTTGCCCATGTGTAAAAGCTAAATTATTTATTCAATTTTTAAACAGTTGGATACATCAGTTTGCAATTATTTGCACTATATTTGAATGCTTTGTCATGTGTCTCTGATAGAACCAAAAGAGCAAACAGTTTTTTCTTCTTATATGAAGGCTCATTTTTTTTTTCTAAACAAATTTCAGGACCAGTCAACCAAAACATAGACCAAACACTGGTGCTTATGTATGTCCCAGCTATCACAGGGTTGTAAGGAGAGTCGGCACTTACCCAGGACCTCAATACTAATGCCGAATTGCTGGACTGTCTCTGTTAACCGTATTTCCAACTACACAATTATTCGGATTCCTCAGCGTTTACCATCTCTGTCCAATGCTAATTGTCTTCTACTTCGTGTTCTCAGTTGTAATTCTCTGTATCTTGGGCTATTGATGTTCATATGCCATCATATGCTTGGTATAAATGGTGATTGCTTAAAAGACTGAAAGCAGGTGGATTTTTTCCCTAAAACACTTCAAATATTACATACTAATAGATGAGTCAGGACATGGGAGGGTGCATACTTTAGTGTCTGATCAAGTTGGCCAGTGTAACTTAGACATAATTATCCCTTTCCTGAACAAATCAATACAGCAAGGTAGGAGTATGTCAAATCTCAAGCAATTTTACTGCATCTTTAAACATTTTCCAAAATCTGCAAAATTTATTTGTTTGGTGAGCTTTAAGCATTTGATAAACTGTTTGCATGTAAAAGAGTTGCTTCAGGGGTGCCTCATCTCCCGTTTGTCAATCCCTTCTGTGTGGTACTCATCCACAATCAATCCCTCCTGTGTGGTACTCGTCCACAAACTGTGAAAGATCAGCTGTGGGGAAACATCTTGTTGCTGGGATACTGTATTCCCCTGGGTTAACACCACACCTTCCATCCCACGAATGTGCCTAGATGGGCTGGGACCTCAGTCTCTAGGTGTGGACCTTGGTACCTTGGTAAAGGCCATCAAGTTAGTCATAGCGGTTGATTCCGGGGTTGACTAATGACCCTATTTGGGTAATATAGTCAAGTGTTTGGAGGAAAGAGATTATGGGTGGACTAGAAACAGGGAGTTTGACTCAGACCTGCAGTTGGTCATTTTTCCATCATGTAAAATTGAGAACAGACCCAATGTGGAGATGAGAAGAGGTGAGAGACAGAGTTAACATTTGAATGATGCTTTTCAAACTAGAGGTTAGTTGTACTTAAAGTTGGTCATTTCCTGAATTTTCCAGGTAATAAACAAAAGCATATTCATTTTCATTTTGGCTTAAGTTGGTATTAGCTTTTTGTCCCATGAAATATTCTAAATAATCATATGTACATCTATTTATTACTTTGCCTTTCTCATAGTGCTGATGTTTTAGCTTTAGAATTTTTGTAGATATATACATTAAAAAGTCAATATTTCTTTTTATTCCCCATTGAAGTTTATTATTTTTAGGCTAAGAGAGTATTGAAAGTAACTGGTTGTCCCACAAAGTCCATCAGCTTATGTCCAAAGTAAGTGAGGATAATGTATAAAAGGAACTTCTCGAAGACTGTGGTTTGAGATTTTTTTTTTCCTATCACAGATGATATTTAAAAATTCTCCCCTTTAGAAAGTTTAGTTCTAGTGCTAGTTTGAGGAGAACTTTATGGACAGAAAAATAATGTTGGTGATTATCAGCCAAAGTCATTAAGGGGCAGGGATATTTTTCCTATGGAAAATTATTTTGAAAATTTTTATGCCAATGAGAATGAACTAAATATGTGATTTGCATAATGAATGGGACTCGACCAAAATAGTCTAGTTATATACCTAATGCCAAAGATGAATTCTGTTAGTGGGTAAAGCAGACTTGGCTCTGGTGCAATGGTTAAGTAAGATATGACTTCCTCTTCCAACTACTTGCTAAAATCAAGGCTTTTTATTTTTCCCTTAAAGTTCTCAGTACTTCTGAATTCTTCATTCCTTGTCACAAGACCTTTACCTCTTCTGACTCTTCCAAAACATCTGTTGTTTCTCATCTTCCCCTGATGGTTTCATGACTAGTTTGCGTGCTCTCCTGGCTGATAAGAAGGCATGGGTTCTTGCTTTCACAAGGAGTAAGCTTCGCACAGCAACTGACACGGAAGAGTCAGTTTTTATTAACTTAGCACTGCAGTGCAGGAGTAGAAACTATGTACCAAATATAGTGTGCTTCTCTAAAACTTGTTTCTCTTTAAAAAAGGCAATGTCCATGCCGTGAGTAAATCACAGAACTCTTTCTCACTTACTTACGACACCACTGCAGTATCCTTCTTAACATAACTTCCTAACCGGTCACAATAAACACATCTTTGCTATAAAAGATGAAAGCATTTGCCCTTCTTACTTGAGCAAACTAAACTGAGTTCTAATTGTGTTAGGCACAATGGAACAGGTGGGGATCATGTCGAAGAAAATGCCTTTTTGGTGGCTCAGAGCACCCATCTACTCGGCCATCAAATTAGTCCGCAAGTATTTTAAATGAAGTTAAATAGAGATAGATTTGGGTGTTGCTGAACAGTGCTTTATATAATGTCACTTGAATATGTATATGCTCGGTGACCTAAGTAAGTTTTTAATCCCACCTCCTCCAGTTTAAATTATCTATAAAAATAATTCAGGGCATTTCTTTGTCAGAATAACACACTCCATCTAGTGAAGGCTAAATCATCTATTTTAGTCTTAGCTTCCTTTTCCTTTCCTCTTGCCCCCCAAATAAAACTATTCATATGGAAAGCAAATCCCAAGCACCATTAGAACAGCATCATCTCTTATTTACTTCACAAAACAGAATACAATATGGGTTGCTGTGAAATACAAATGAACTGTAATCCTCATCAGGTTTGGAAATAATGGATTCGGGCTAACATTTCCAGAAGAAATATGAAGGCAGTATTCTAAATTTCCTATTCTTTCCCAAATGAGTTTGCACAAAATGTGTCGCTAAGAAGAGTAATGTGCCCATCACACAGTGAAATTTCCCACTTGCAAAATGAAAATGAAAAGTCTGCATTTCTGGATGGCATATTTAAACACATGCACCATGCTGTTCGTACAGTAGGGAAAAGAATGCTCCCCCTACCGGAGCATAAAAAGCCTCATCTCTTTCCTGCACCCCGTGGCTCCCTCATATACAGGAAGGCACAGAAACATACAGTCTCCCCCTTCTCAGCATCCTGCTTCTCTTAGCAAACATTACATTTTCTTCATTTCGGTTAATGAAAGGACGGCTGGACACTTCGTTATGGACCACCTCAGCTCTGGCTAGTTGGAATGGACATGGAAAGCCCTTGGGCCCAGACACATTTTCACCCAAGACAGATGGTTATAAAACCCACAGCTCAAAGGAGAAATTCCAAGAAGAAATAAAAGTAATAGCTGCAGGACATTTGTATGTATATATAGCATGGTTTTCACCACACTCGGGGAACGAAACACCAGCATGTGAGGATTTTGACGTAAGAGGTCAAAATACACCAGTCACATGTAGAAATGAGGAAAGGACTCTGTGACACATGGGTTGCTATTAATGGTTGGAAATTCTCGCTTGTTGGTAAATCTCAGAGGCATAGCCGAACTAAAGATACTCTTGTTTTATCAGAGAGCAAGGCATTTATTATGGAAAAGTATTCTAATGAACCATTCAGAATTTCTAAGCTTTGACAGTTAAAATGATTCCTGTCTACAGAAATAAAACAAAACAACAACCACCACCACAAAAGCCATTTAAAGAAAATTAAGAATTTCTACTAGTTCTAATAAGAGACAGCGTAGTTAAGGAGAGCAGTAAGCATGTTCCCGTAGTTCTTGACATAAAAAAGGTCACGCCCACTCTTCATAACTAGGAAGCTGGGAGGGTGATCATGGGAGAAAGCCTTCCACTGTAGCTCACCATTTTCAAGACAAGCCTCACACTTGCTTCCTCTTTCTCTTTTGAAATTGTACCTAGGGATTAGGATGCATTCATGGTCAGTCAATACGCTAGACATTTTTAATTTTTTTTTTCCTCCACTGGATGGGGTAAATGACCAGCTTCCAAGGTAGAGTTCAAGTCAGGCATTTTGAATTCCTTGTAACATAGAAAGCTCAGGAATAATTTGTAAGCCATGCTGATTAGATTCTCAAAAGGGTGGTCCCCTGTTCATTTCTGTGGCTGCAGGGGTGGGCCCCAACCAAGGATACTCTTGATAGTTTTCTTGTTCCTTAAATAGGTTTAAATGCAACCACTGTCAGATCCAGGTGGTTTTATTGCGGCTGCAGTCTATAAAGCACCATGGTTACACTCTCTTCCACGCTTCTAACCATCTTAAAGAGAGTAATATGTAATATCATCATTGACTAAGAATATCTGATTTCCCTTCTTCTCAATCTTAATACTAATAGACAAAAAAATATGAGCTTGAATTTTTTTCTTTTGAAAAAAAGAGTGAAATGGATTCTGATCTATTCTAGATGGGGTGCAAGGGATAAAGGTTTATCACTTGTTTTCAAGAATGAAAAGTGGGTTACCTTTTGTAAAGAAAGTATACCTCAAATCCATGGCACTAAATATGTTAGAACTCATAACATTTCCAATTACTGTTTCAGAATTTATTGTGCACATATGGAAAATAATACTTGTTAAACAGAAAGGGGTTTGTGCCTTGTGCTGTCAATACTGTGAAGGATGGGGTGATTATAAAGCAAATTAACAATACTTTTAAATGTGCATTCACTTATCTTTCCAATTAAATCCTTGTTAAACAACCGCACAGACAGTAATGGCGCTTCTGCAAAGCACTGATCAAGACAGTTTTATTGTAATTTTTACTCTGTAACAATTAATCAAGTAGGCATTTTCTTCATTATTAAATTATTTAGTTAATAAATATTCTCAATAGGCTAACATATTTGGAGTTTCCGCGTTATTTTTGATTTTCCTACAGTGGAACATGTTTGGGGTCCTTCTATTCTCTGGCAGAGGGACCATTAAGGGATGCGATTTTACAGATTCCTTTTCTCTAGAAGAATAAACAAAGGAGAAAAAGTCCTTGAAACTTTAAACCATTTAAAAACCTGCTCAACCATCTTGTAAAGGATGGGAACACATCGTTTTTACCAGATAAGAAAGGGGTAGTTTTGCATTAAGGAGCTTTTCTTTTGGAGTAAGCATGAAAATTTATATTTGGAAAGTTCATCAATATCAGTGGTAGACTTTTCATGCCAAGAAGCTGTAGCCAGCACTTCCCTTTGTCATCTATCCAAATGACCAATACTTGACCACTATTTCTTCCACAAACACAGGGTGATGTAAGTGGAGAAACAGATAAAAGAATATTTTTTTTTTAAAAAATTGCTACTTTCATCATTTGCTGGTGTGAACTCCTCCAAGCAGGTACGTCCTGCTGAGCTTAAAGTGCCATCAAGATTCTCTTTGGCCTTTTGCCTTTTGGTTATAGTTTGTTGCATGTTAAGTTTTCAAGATGGAGGGATGTTTTTTAGACTACTAGATTAGCAGCAAGGGTAAAGCTAGCATAAATTACACTTTGACATAGAATTCAAGTGAGCTGTATTTATTCAGAAGTAAGAATCAATAGACACAAGAGAGACAGGCTAGTCTGAGGACCAGAAGCACAATTTCAGGAAAGATGGCTCTGGAAATGCTGTGATTTGAAGTGAGTTAACCTTATCTGTCAAAAATACCTTTCATGACAACCTAAAATCCTCACCATTGACCTGACTACATACTTCCTAGAAATAGGAAAGGACGTCATCTTTTTTATTCAGTCTGTTCTAGTTTCAATACTGTTGCTGAACAAATACCACCAACCCCCCCCAAAAAAAAACAAACAAAAGACAAAACAAAAAGACAGAATTAGAGTCAAAAGGGTTTATTTTGCTTGTAATTTCAGGTGACAGTTCATCACTGAGGAAAAACTTGAAGGCCTCCCTACTTACTTACAGCATTACCTCATACCAAGGAACTGACTTCACAACTGAAGAAGTGTGTAGGGGTGTGTGGCTTACTGGCTAGAAGGTAGGCATGCTTAGAAAGCTTTCTTATATTCAGTACTGTCTGCCTAGGGAATGCTGCTGCCCACAGTCCTCTGGGTCCTCCTACATCAATAACAAGACAGTCACCTATGGTCTTGCTCTCAACTGAGAGTCTCTTCCCACAGAATTGTAGGTTGTGCAAGTTGATAGTTCTAGCCAAAATAATCACCTTGGACACTTTGACAGACAGTTGGGAGTTGGGGGGAGGATCTCTTTATGCTAATGTTGAGCAGTGGGTAAGGTAAACGGGATAGGTAAAAGAAATCTAAAACTGGATACATGTGGTATGAGGATGGGCAAAGTGAACTCATTAAGATATGCAGTTATGGCCTTGTCAGGGGCTCAGGATGTGGTAACTCAAAGCTCAGAAACCACTTCCATGATACTTCCATGGTTTGGGTGGTGATTGATCCCAGTTTTAATCCAGATGGTTCTCTGGTGGAAATAGAAGGGCAAACACTTTGGCAAGCAGAAACCAGGCATCATGATTTTATTGAGAACTTACAATGAGCATGGAACATGATTGGCATAATGGGGATCACCCAGACAACTGTGAGAGAGACAGAGGGAATATAGAGCAGACCACATTCAGCACTAATCCACAGTTGCAAAGCACTATGGGAATAGAGCAGCAGCAGTAGTCACTTCCTGTGGAGATGTGTCCCCAAAATCATAAGGCGAGTTTGTCTGTAGGCAAAACCTATGATGGCATACCTCTTGCTCAGAAGGACAGATATGCTGTTGCAATATAATAGTATACACACTTGTAAACCCCAGCGGCTGAAGGAAAACACACTTCTAACAGTCTAAGCACAGAGCCAGGAATGATCTAGCCTCTTACAGTTGCCAGCATATGATAGAAAATAGGCAAGGATAATAGTAAGAAGGGGAGTGGTGCACTCAGGAAGAATGTGGCAGAAAAGGTTGAAAACACATAAAAAGAAGCAATGTGGACCAGAGTAAAAGAAACGGTAGTAAACTAGTAGAAAAGACAGATGTCACCAATCCCTACCGCTTTTTAAGGAGGAGAAAGGGCCAGAATTTTGCAGGCCCCCATAGCCTGGATTTTCTATTCTATTCCTATCTTCTTACACAGCAGATTGGAATGTCCATGGACACAGAGGTTCTATGACCTAGGGAATGTTACTTGTGCCCTTTATTGATGGATTTCCAGCATGCTACATAATGTCTTGCATTAGCAGGAACTCTTCAAGTGCGTGTCAAGGGCAGAATATAAACACCCCATTTCAGAGACCTTGCCTCTCGGTTTTAATCAAATGTATTTGTTCTTGGACTCTTAACGTAGAGGGAAACTGAATGACTTCCCTGTCACCCCTCCTCCATGGTGCTCACCAATAATGGGAGCATAAAAGAGAATGGACTTTTATGTTAAAAGTATCTCTAACATTCGAACCTTAGACCATATCTTGTTTTGAGCCCTACATCTTGCAAACTTTGGGCAAATCCTCGGATTGTGCATGAAAGCAGCTCTAGCTGACCCTGCCACTGTTTTCCATTTCTGAAACAGCTTTGAAGAGAAGAGTGCTTCTTTCTATGGCACACATTTGTCAGGAAATGTTACTAAAGGATGTGGGGCACCTTGAAGAGAGATGATGTATAAATACATGTGGGTCATTAAAGCTGTGATTACTAACAATGGGGATTTCCTGTGTGAAAACAAAAACAAGACATTCAAAAATTGGGATGCCAAGGTTAGCTAACAGGAGCAATGCAATTCAATTGCTCTTGATTCAGCTGACTCATCACTCCCAGCATGTGGGAGGTCAATATGGCAAGCCAGGATCTACTTCTGACACTGTATCTGATATGTTCAACTCTTAATGGCATACTGTGCTGATCGGCAATCAGTTATCGCCCCTTAAGTTAGTGTTAGCGAAGTTAGATAGGGATACGGGATTATTCAATGTTTATTTCTGTCCCTTGATTATTTTACTCATGAGGAACTAAATGCAAATTTAAAGGCCTCTGGGGAGAAAGCAGAAACAGATGATACTGTAGGACTTGTTCTTATTGTTGAGAAATAATAGAAATGGAACCAATGAGCTCACTTGGTACTTGTGTGATGTAAAGTCGGTCTGTGTTAACAAATCATAGCTTGCTTAGTTTCTTTCGTAGGGTCAAAATTTTATTTAGTGACTACAAAATAACAGGTGCCTTTCTCTGCCGAACTCCCACAGATAAATCAAGATTTCACCCCTGATAAACTCACAGGCAGATAGAGACTTTACTGGAAAGACATTTCGATAGGCATTTCCCTTGTAAAAAAAAAAAAAAAATAGTATTAGCTGGATACCGGGAAAATACATTACGAGAAGAAGTAAGGTTTGACTCTTTGGTATCCCAAAGAAGAAAATAGGTTTGGGTCTATGATGATAAATTGAATATAATAATCTGATAACATATGCTTTATAGTGAGTTTCAAATGGATCAGCTTGGGTTCTTGCTGTATATAGACTTTGTAGCCTTAGGAAGGCTCTTTAAACTTCTGACATATAGACTTCTCATATGAACAATGAGGGCTAGAGATACATTTGCCTTTGAGAACACGCCATCTAGTAGATTCTCAATTAAAGGTTGGCTGTCGTTGGCACTGGATTAATCCTGTTACACTTTTTAATATCATTCACTCTTTAGCTTTGTCAGAGAACCATTAGGCAAGACATATTTCCTTTTCATTCATCTCAGAGAGCACAGTATTGGAAAATGGCTGCAGCAATGACACCTGCCAGCAATTTTAATCATGGTAGCAGCATATATGCTACATTAATAGCATTGTAAAATTATACAGTGATTTAGTTGATAAGTGGTAGTGAATACTATTAGTTAACAATCCAAGAGAAAAGTTTCCATGGGTTAGAAAACTGGTTAATTTTTTAGTGGTTAATGATCTATTTCTGCTTCTCTTAAATTTCCAATATTGTATACCTTATGGCTAGGTAAATTGTATTTCCCTGGAAAGCCAAAACAGAGTTAGCCAGATATTGTGGTGGAGGTTCCCAGATATGGCTATGAACCCTCTTCTTTTCAAATATGTATTTATAATACCAACCTGCGTTTAAATGAGAGTTTCTACGAATGACTCCCAATTTTTTATTTTTGGAAAGTTCCATTACTTGATTCTTACAGAAGAAACTCATAGATGTCCTGAACAGCTATTTTTCCTTCCTGGGCATCATGCCTTATATGTATCCTTCCCCCAGGGTATGGGTAGGAACAGCAACTTTCTTCTATCCAACAGAATGCGATAAAAGAAATGGGACATGCGCTTTATGATTGCATTACTCAGGCTTCTAGTTTCTGTGTTGCTATTAATCTTTCTCTTCCATACTTCTCTGATGACTCAAGCTACCATTTTGTGCTTGGCCTACAGAACCGTCCGTGCGGCTCCAGGCCTGTAGTCACTGACAAACTGAGGCCTTCAGTCCAACAACCCACCAGAAACTCAAGCTTGCCAAAGACCATGTGAACCTGTCCTCAGGCCAGCTGCCAGATGAGAATCCACTCCTGGCTAACACCTTGACTGCAGAGCACCCAGTGAAACTGTGCCCAGACTTCTGACTCACAGAAACTGTGAGATAATCAATTTGTACTGGTTTAAGCAGCCGGCTGGCAATGATTTTGTCAGATAGCAGTACATTTCTGTGATGGAGTCAGAGTGGAGAGAAAGGATGCTGTGCGCATAGGGTAACTGTAAAGCAGGAGGAAGCTTGGTCTGCTTTTCTAGTAAGCATTTTAAGAGCTGCCTATTAACTATCATGGTGGTGATGGCTTGTGATGATGATGATACAGTTTATAAATCTCCTAGGGGGTTCTTGAGGGTTGGCAGTTAAATAACTCTGATTTAATTTCTGGATTGAGTAACCAAATGTCCATGGAAATCCCAAACTGAATTCAGTTGTAAAAGTTCCATAGACTCTGCCCACTCCTTGGATCACAAATTCATTATAAAAGGAAACTAAGTTTCTCTTTTATGTCCAGGAGTTCCTAAGTCCATGAATTTGGCTAGTAATGTGATAAAACTTTGGATATCAAGCCTCTCAAAAAATCTCATGTATTGGATTTCTCTTTCTAGGAAACAAATCTAATTACCATCAAAGAAAATTCCCATGTAGATGACAGAACCATATTTGATTATTAATATTTAGTTTAATACAGTATTACTAATAAAACTAATACTCATTTTGGCTAACTTCTTATCATAATTAAAGTAAACAGTAATAATCAGTTGGCTGATTCAGTTTTTAATTTGCTCACTTTTTAAAATATTAATTTCCATTTTGGAAATGAAGAAAATGAGATTCAAAGAGATCAGAACAGAACCTTTTAAACTTATAGAATAACTCAGAATTAAGATAAGAAGATCCTTGAATTCTTATCTTGTGTGTCTTACAGCTTTAGGTCATTCCCCACCCTACCCCTAGACAGGGTTTCTCTGTAGGTTTTTGAGCCTGTCCTGGAACTAACTCTTATAGACCAGGCTGACCTTGAAGATCTGTCTGAGTGCTGGGATTAAAGGCGTGCGCCACCACTGCCTGACTACCACTGCCTGACTTTTAGGTCAGTTTTTATTGCCTGTTTTGTAGCAAATTATATAATATAACCCCAATAAGCACATAATTTTGCTTTAAGTTTTGTGGCCAAGTTTTTGTACATTAGAAATTGAAAGGACACCTAAGCTTGTGATTGGAATACAAGATAAAATGTAACAACTAGGAATTATAGCTTATTTTGGCCTCTGTGTTCAGAAAAATGAAGAGTTTATTGTCTTGACATCTTTGTCAAAAATTGTCACTGCTGCCAATGAGATTCCTTAAGCAACTAGCAAGCTATATGAGTTTTACCATCAATAGTCTTCGAGCGCTCAGATTCAGTAGTGCTGAAAAATGAGGTCTAGGGAAGTTTCTAAAGTCCTGAACAATGCTGGAGTTTGCCCATTTCATGATCAAGTGATCTTTCTAGCTTTAAGGGAAAAATAAATCATTGTTAAAATAAAATCTCATCACATGGAACCCACAAAGGTGCACCTTAAAAAACATGACACAAACACCACTACCACACCACCAGCAGCAACAGAACAAACAAAGAAACTCACCCTACCCAAAAGGATAAAGCAAATAACACAGTTTGTTTTGTTAATGCTGCGGTTGCCAATGAAAATGAAGTAGGCTTAAGGAAATACTCATTTTAAAAATAACAAGGGAGCAACATAAACTCCCTTAATAGAAAAATGAATGGATTTGACACAAGGACTATTTTATAAGAACACGACTAGAAGTCTCAAAATCCTTTTCAAAATCCTTTTTACTTTCATCCAGTTGCTTATTTCCAGATGAAACCATCAATTGTCCACATTCTTTCCCACTTCTCCTTTCCTTTATTCTATTTTTTGTTTGTTTGTTTGTTTTTCGAGACAGGGTTTCTCTGTAGCTTTGGAGCCTGTCCTAGAACTAGCTCTTGTAGACCAGGCTGGCCTCAAACTCACAGAGATTCACCTGCCTCTGCCTCCCTAGTGCTGGGATTAAAGGCGTGCGCCACCACCGCCCGGCCCTTTATTCTATTTTGAAACTGCAATGGTAGGAGATGCAGAGGAACAGCTACCAAAGCTTGTGCTTTGCTTTAAGGAGCATGACTGCAGAAAAGTAATTTAGGTATGATTGCTTTTCTAAATGGTATATTTTCAGTGTGGCTGACCTATTATTAGCAAGTTTAAAATAAGCAAAGGCATTCCTTTCAGCAAACATCTAGTATGTCTTATTGTGCCAATAAAATCTTTGTGAATAAATATAGGGATAGTACAAGAATACAAATTAAAAAACTCTCTTCCCCCCCAAAACAACAAACAAACATGTGTGTGCATGTACATAGAAGATTCTTAGCCATGTAGATTTATGTAAGGCACATATTTGGATCACCCGTAGTGAAAATGTGAGCATGTTGTCTTTTATCTGCATTTCTATCTCTGAAAGTCAGTTCTAAAATCCTGGTTAGAAGTTATTCCCTCCAACTCTAGGCAAGCACTTGCAGGGGACATTTGTTACTATGTACCAAGAGGCACTGGTCCTGACAATCTCATCTTTTCTCTCCATATAGCTTTATAGTTATCCTATTGGCTCAGGCTTTGGGGCAGCTTCAAATGTGGTATTTTGCAGAGAGGATGCCAACCTCTCCTGTCTCTTACGGAAAGAGTGAACCCAGAAGACATCTATGTAAGATTGGATTTGGGGCAATATGTGCAGACAGCGGCTGAGTCTGAGGGTTGATGTGAGGAATTCTGGGGGGATTTCCAAGACCCACGGTCAAAAGTCCTTAAGACAGCCACAGAGCATCCTCTATGTTGAAGCCTGTCTTTCACATATGTGCACCCATGCTGCAAAGCCACCAAGAGGTCACAGATCATGCAGAAGAATCAACACAATGACACAGGCTGATGACAGGTTGACATCTAGGGTCATGCACCAGTTTTCTTTGGGGATGCCCATATAGACCAGAAGAGTTGCATCAGCAAAATGTCACTGAAAGCTGTCACCAAATTCAACAAACAAGGCAGAGCACTGCTCACTAATGCACCAATAGCCTAGTAAGTCAAGAATCTGTAATGCCTTTCTGCAAGGCTGCAAAATGCTTCTTGATCCAAACATAGAATCATAAACCTTACAGAGATTTGAGGTGCCAGAATTCCTCATTCCTGTGATGTTTTCCCAAACATCTCCATCCTGAATAGTTTTAGCCAAACTGAATAGTAGCACCAATAACCAATGCTGAGGAAGAGAGTGAAAACAAGGACATGCAAATGCACGCCTAGCATAAAAAGACACTTCTCTGTTTTTTGCAAGAATGATGTAATAAAGAATCAGTGCATAGGGGGGTGTAGCTTCTTGGCAGTAGTTAGCAGCAGACTCGAGTCCGAGACATCTGAGACCTAGTTCTAGCCCCATATCCTGGGACATTTGACAACTGAGACTCAGTTTCCTCACTGAAAACAACAAGCTTAATCATTGTACCTATCTGCACTACAAGGTTGAAGAAAAGATTAAATTAAATATATATGTAGGGAGTTCAGTGCACAGCCTGATACAGTAAATTGTGAAAATGGTAGCTACCTATACAATAAAATTATTATCAGCATTACTAATTTTAATTAGGAAATGTTTTTCAAAAGTGATCACTTTGAATTTAACGTGTGTGTCATCTGATCTGGAAGTATAATAAGGGTATCTAATTCTTTCTGGTTTAGTGAGTCAAACAGAAAACCAAAACAAATTGAATCATTCAACTGGTGTATTTAGAATTGCTGATGATTATAGCATTCAAGAAAGTCAGCGAAACACAGAAATTGCAATTCAACTGTTCTTGAAAATCTCCAAAATCAGTTTTCATTTGTGTAGTCTAACAGTGGATAAGGCTTATTCATTTAAAAATATATTAAAAAATATATTTGGAACCCTTTAAAAAAGAGGCATCATGTAAGTGAATACAGAGGGGATAAAATATGCTAATGGAAGAGGACACCAAATTCTTCTATGTCCTGTATGAAATTTTAAAATGAATGTATGATGCTTACATAGCTCTGCATACTTTAATGAAAAATTCATGTCATCAGCATTTTATTTCATCATTCGTTCATACACACATACACAATCCAAACACTAATTCAAATAATACTCCAATCATCAAATTTTGAGAGGGGATGATACACACACACACACACACACACACACACACACACATACATGTGTGTATATATGTACATAAATATACATTATATATTTATATATAGATATATGAAATTTTATTTTATATGTATGGGTGTTTTATCTACATTTATGTGTATGTAAACTTTTTCTGGTACCACACAAGTCAGAAGAAGGTGATGGATAACCCAAATAGTTGTGAGCCTCTACATGGGTGCTAGGAATTGACTCTAGGTCTTCTGGAAAAGAAGCAAGTGCTCTAGACTGGTGACCATCTCTCTGTCTCCTCAATATGTTAAGTTATGAGACTCCCGAACACAGAGATGGCAGTATCAAAGGTCCCAGTGCAGCCTCATTTGTGTTGACTGTGTTCAATTCTCAGAGTGCTGTAAAACAGGATGACTGTTTGCTGACAGTTTATACCACCAGATACCAACTCAGGCCTCTGTCCAGCTTTACGTTGTCAACATTCAAAGAAACATGAGCAGTTACAACGTCTCTGAGGATGCTCAAGTCTGGATTGTAAAAGATGAGATGGATAGATTTCGTATTTTCATTGCAGATTGTTTTTTTTTTCTTTAACAAACTGCTGAGCATAATTTTTTAAAGGCAGGAAATGCAGCTAGTGTTTGTTTCTAGCATGGCTTCTGTTTTGAGATTTCTTCTTTGTAGGAGAAATGTGTTGCCCAGCTGTCTAGAATCCCAGTCAGGATATGGTTTCAGCATGAGCTATCTTACAAGAATGATTTTAGCTGCTTACAAACAGAATAAAAATGAGACTGGGCTATTTCATGCAAATTTTTACCCACAGAAGGACACTGTGGCTTAGACCAATGGGACTTACATGAAGTAATGTAAAGTTGAATTCTGTGTTTTGCCTAGCCAAATTAGTCAGTAAACAGAGCCCCTAAAGATTCACAGAAACAAGAATTATGGGGCAACTAGTCAAAGAACTAGTCAACACACATAAGGTTTTTCCACCTGAACTTATAGAGAAACAGTTTAATTTTTACCAGCTAATGCCTCTACCTGCAGCATTCACAGGAACCAATATATAGAGGATGTACACATAACATCCCCCAGACATACACATGCACACATACACACACATACACGCAGAAGCACACACACATACACACACAGAGGTGCACACACACATAGATACACAATACATAGGTAGCACACACATATATACTTATTCCACAGTTATTAATATAGGGATGCCTCAAGACTAGCCCTGGTCCATGAACAAGAACATCAGCAAAAGAGGCAGAAGAACTGGCCCAGGCCTGAGTCCAGTTCCCAGCATCCACGTTGGTTGTGGCTCACAACTGTCCGTAAACATCAGCTCCAAAAAGATCCAGTGCCTCTGGCTTCTGTGGGCATGAGCTTTCACATTCAAATGCGCACACAAACCACATAATTAAAACAACAAAATTTATCTCTTTTAGAAACACAAGAAAAATTCAAATCCAAGCTCATATCAAGATTTGTGGACGAGGCAAGTGTGCCAACCCCTTTATCCTATTTTTTGAGGTCAAGACCTTCATGTTTTAATGCTTCTTGGTATAAAGCCCCTGTGTACATTTGATTACATTCTTTCTCAAACTAAGACCAATGGGTCTAAGCATAGATGAAATTTTAGATGAGTATATTATTATAAGTTCAGTTACCAAGAGTGAGAAGAGAATACAGAAAAGATAGACACCCTAGTTGTCTGGTTATGAAATGTAAAAACTACTTAAATCACCCTAAGGTCATTTAGGCTTCCTATTTTTCTTTTGCTAATGTTCATAGTTTTACTTTTTTATTACTAGACTTTCTAAGAGTAGCTTTAGGCTCTTAGAAAGGTTGACCAGCACATGCAGCTAACAAGGGCTCCTTCACACCTCCCAGAGAGTCTCCTAGTGTTAGCACTTTGTATTAACGAAGTAACTTTGTCACAACTAATGAGCTTGACATGTTATTGTTGACTGCTAGTCATGGTTTATGCTAGCCTTTATTCTCTGTGTTGTATATTTTATGGGTTCAGCTAATAGATAAAAACATAAATGCACAATGCTGATGTCACACAAAATTCTTTAACTGCTCTCACGTTCTATGCTCACTCTTCTCTCTCAAATTCCTTGTTACCACTAATCTTTCCCTATCTGTACAGTTTTCCTGAAATGCTGTGTAGTTTTCCGTGTGTAGTGTTTGGCCTTATCCATTCAGCAACATACATCTAATGTTCTCCCAAGTCTACTCATGGCTCAATAGGTGGTTTCTATCCATCACAGTAATATTCCATTATATGAATTTACCACATATTTTAGCTCAATCACATTCTGAGACGTACCTTATTACCTTCATGTTTTTATCCATCTCTTTCTGGGGCTGGACCAGAGTCTCATACATCAAGCACGTGAGGCAGACATCTAACTCTTGAGCAGTATCTTGACCCTATCTCCAAGCTTTTCCAATTATGAATAAAGCTGTAAATATTTGCATGTGGAATTTTGTATGGAAACAACAGCCAGTACAGAGAGTCTGTGTCTACTGGTAAGGACCCAAATTGATGTGCCATTATGTTTTCTCTGGATGGGTGTTAACCTTATCTTGTTTTCTGATTTTCATTTCATTAACAACATACACATCTTTCATGTTTTTTTTTTTTTGAGCATTTGTGATTTGGGTTCTTATGGTTTCCATCATTTGCTCACTTTTCCCTTCATCACCACATATCAGAAACCTCTTAAAACCCAAAGCTGAGCTACTTTTCTTTAGTTTACTATTTATTTTATATCCTATTTTTTCCCTTCCTTTATTCTATGCATTGTTTATTTTACATGAGCTATTAGTTTGACTTTCTAGTGTATGCCTCTTCAGGTACCTGGTTATTATTTATTTTTCTGGTAATTGTTCGATAATTCCTTAATTTCTGCATTTTGTCGTTCCCCCTCAAAACATTTATTACTGTCTGTTCATTGTGTACAGCTATCTGAACACAACTAGAGATGTGATTTCTGAAAAATGTTTGAAGTAAAGAAATCACTTACCTTGGTTGACAATAAATTTTAACTTCTGTATCGTTGCCAGATTGCCACTAACTCGATATATTCCATCAACATCTAGGCCTGAAAACAAAATAACATGTTTCAAATCAGCACATAGAAGAACTGAGAATATAAACAAACAATGATGAAGTGTGTTGTACATGATTGTCGAATACCCCTTCTCCACAGAGAAGACAAATTCCTATGACTTCAAACTAAAGCAATGCTCAAAATTTTAATGCCCAAATTTTTTGTCATAAAGTTCTGAGACAATCAGAGTCACATTCAACTTTCATTAAAGCAACAACAGAAACCCATGTGATTGTGATTGTATAGCATATTTAAGATGATTCTCAAGTCAAGCAGGAAAAAAGTTAGGAGAAAAAAGAACCTGTGTGTGTGTGTGTGTGTGTGTGTGTGTGTGTGTGTGCGTGTGTGTAACTTCCCTTATTTGAAAAGATAATTAGACATGTGTAAATTGCTTTCTTCTCTCTTCTTTGTTTTCATTTTGTTGTTCTCCTTCTATCCTCTATATCTCTCATTCTCTCTCTCTCCATTCCCAACCATGCCCCACTTTGCATCTCTTACAACCACTGTCACATGGCATGTATTAGTCTAATGTTTGTTCTATAGAGTATAAGGGTCATACAATGTTTGACTAGTTTCTAGCATGTTGATATAATAAGATATTATATTATAAAAGGAAAATACAGAAAATCCTGGCCTATTGCTCTATGAGTTTCAGATTGTTTTGGAACTGGTCATTAAAATATCATTGTAGGGAACTTGGATAATCACTTGTTTGATTTTTGACATATTTGCTTATCATATCTAGCCATTTTCATAGCGAAATCTCCAGGATTATTAATAAATAAGAAAATATAAAGGGATACTTATTCATGTACTATTATTATCTCCAATAAATATTGATGTTGTAATTTTTGTGTTAGGAATATACATGCTCTCATGTATCTAGACTTTCAGAAAAGCCTGGGTGAGATTACTGGCCAAGGGTTTGGGCCATTATCCCAGCATCCTCTCCAAGGAGGTGGTATCAAATCATTGTTAATCATGGTGATTCATGATAATAAATGTTAAGTAAGTTGAAAGAAATTCATTATATTTTGTAACAAAGACATTACAAAGATCTTTAATGACATGAAATGCCATTTCTATACTTCTACACATTTTAGATTAGGACTTTTTGTGTTGTGCAAAACATTTCTTCATTAGCTTACAGTAGAATACTGCTATTTATGTCACAGGCATTGGTGACATAATGCATAGCAATTATTGCCAGTGCCCTGAACTCCTCTATGTAATGAACTAAAGTAACTTGTGACAATAGCAGAGTTGCTGCTAGCAAATGTACTAATTGTTGTGGGTTGGGAGTTGCAAAGTAAGCTAATGAACATTACATTACTGGGGCACTTCTCCTTTCTGAGAAGTACAAACTTCTTAGAATACAGAAGAATTGGATGAAGTGAGACACCTATGTGTAAATAGAAAAACCACCTAAGACATAGTCCATTTTATAAACATCAAACAAATTTTTCTTCCCAATGTGCAAACTACCTCTATTGACTGAAAGGGACCTACTGTGTTTACCCAAAGTACAATGAAAAATTGACATATTGAATGTGAGAGTCATAATTAACACTTTTCTAATATGTGATTCCTGCTTTCACTGCGGGATCCAGCTGTCCTATGCTTATGTGTTTAACTCTGAATATTAAAAAATTAATTTAGAATGATTTATTGACCAAATTTTAGCTAATATAATTAAATTTTCTTATTGCTTCATCAGATAGTACTTGGCATTTTGTCTTGATTTGAAAACTCTAAAAGTTAAAATTTGTACATGGTTGTGTATTTTTTTCAAAATGTTTCTTTCTTTTATGAACATATAAACAACTGCAGACAATGATTTTGAATTTTCTGAAAGTCATTATCTGTGGTCCCTTACTGTCTATAGAATGAAATCCAGGACAGCAAGTTGGGGTAGCTTTGGAAGAGTTGGGATTCAGATATAGCTCAATGTCATTCAAACGAAGAGTGATGAGCAATTTCACGTTGTCTCCCAAAATAAAATTTAACCAAATGAAAAGTGCCCTAATTATTCTATAGGTTACCAATTGTTTGAAAGGAATTCAGAGAAAAAATATTTTTAGAAAAAAAAAAGTGAATCTATGTTCTGTAAATGAGGGTTTCAATTTATCTTTAAAAGAGTCAAAGTAATCTCAGTTAAAAGAATTATTAAAGATGAAAAGTCAATCTGTATCTGGTAAAAATGAATGCATTGACTTTGTATTTATTTATTTGTTTGTTTGTTTTGCTGATTTATGAGATGTCAAAGATAAGTGAAAGCAAATCCCAAACAATAGAATATGAATCATAACTTTCCTTAAGCCTCATTTTGATATGCATCCTTTTTAAAAACACTATAAAATCAAGAACATTTTTACTTTTTATCTAAGACTCATAGCCATATTTTAGGAGTATTGATGTTGTCTTGTGCTGTAGACTGATATTCAACCGCGACAGTTCCTTGGAGTCCAAGTTTTGTTTTTCTCTTGTGTAAGTTGAAGATGCAACAGAAGAAACAATGGCTTTGGTCTTTTGGAAATTTCTGTAAATTTTTTAAAAATGTTCAATAATCAAAAACATTTGAAGGAGTAGCATGGATTGGATATATTACAAATGAACAATTGGAAAGTATGGCAGTGTTTAAAGAAAACAGCCTTATTCTACCTTAATAACCTATTTTCTTTTGGGACAAAGGCAGGGTGTGCTGGTGATGGAGATGGAGAGGGTAATTCAGACCTGAGCCACTGCTGTGGTTGTATGACTTGAGTCATAGCTGAGAAACTGTCTTGTGGCTTCAGTTTGCAACCAGAAAGTAAGAGGGAGCAGAGTAAAGCATTTAGATGCAACATGAATCTACTGACACAGCTTCTCCGTCCTTCAGATGCAGAGATAGCAACATCATATATCTTGCAAATTATAATAATCTCGACCTTAGTGGCTCCTGCTCTGAGCAGGTTCTGCCCTGCCCCCGCTCTCATCCGTTTTAAATTGTGTAAGCAGAGTGAAAATGGCAACGTGTATACTAAAGAAGAGAGCATTGCATTTTTTCAAAAATAATCTGGAACCTATCAGTGAGGTTTAGTAATTATAAATTATGTAGGTACCGTCTTGAAGCTGGTTAGGTCTCCCCTGAATGGCTGCGGAATGGCAAGCTTAAAATCCTGGGAGCATTATCTCAATTGCAGTTATTCACGTGTCATTCCCTTTTTACTCCAAGAACTTTGAAAGTTTTGCCAAACCAAACCAATGTAAATTGGTGGCTTTGGACATCCTTTTCATGACCACATTATCCTTGCTGGATCGGGAACTGCTCATTTTGGAAATAAAGTCAGACTTGGTATGAGTTTTAAATGAGTGGTGTCTTCAAGGTACCCACATTGTGCTTTGGTGGAGTTTGGACAAATTACTTTGAGAGTTACCTCTTTGCAGTAAATAACATGAGTGAAGGCTGACAGAGGGTTTTGCTTGCCCTGCTAGGAATAAACTGGGAACATGAGGAGACCAAGTCATTGCACTTTTGTTTTAAAAACCCAGACTGGAATGAACAGGATTGCAAAGATTTCTCAGAAGAGAACCACATTCTCTGAAGTATCATTTGCTTACTCACCAGCTGACTTTTTATGTTTCAAAACAGCGTTTACCATTGGCAGAAATCCCTGGGTGTTGCCGTAGGGGATTTTAAAAACTTGTTCCGTGTTTTTTTTTTTTTTCTGAAGAAGCTTAAGGTAGGATAGATGTAGTTCAGCCACAGTGCTGGCAAGATGCTGAGAAGGAGGGACTGGATTTGTTTAGTTTTGTATTCTTTAATCATTTATTGACCTTTTGCCATTGCTGCTTATTGTATGTGTTGACTCAAAGTTGGGAAATTCTATAGGATGCCACTGCAAAGAATTGTGTATTCTGTAGGATATCGCTGAAAGGAATTGTGTATTCTGTAGGATATCGCTGCAAAGAACTGTGCCTACTTATGTTGTTTCATAATAATGTTTCCTCTGCTTTGATGTCTCCACATGTGTGATCTCATCTGCTTTCTGTCTTCTTGGAATCTATTTGTGGTGTGCTGTTGCCACTTTTTCTATGGTCCATGGAATTCTTATCTCCCTCCTTCCCTCCCTCTCTCTCTCCCTCCCTTCCTCCTTCCTTCCTTCCTTCCTGTTCTTTTTTCCCAAGTATATCCTATCATCTTCCTATTAGGATTTTTGAGAAAGAAAATCAGATTTTTTTTTTTGATGTGGCTGCCATCTTGAATTGGATGGTTGTATTGGTTTTCTCATGACTGAATCTTTAATGTTGAAAAAATATCATTTAAATTCTGACATGTTGCTATGAGTGTTTTTACTGGTACATGGTATAAAAATGATGGTTGATTACATTATGATTATTTGAATTCCTTGGTATTTTACTATGCTCCAATATTAAGAGATTATGCTGAAAAGGATCCTATTTTAGTACGTTTCATGACTTTTATTTTTTGTATTCATGATTTTTATTGTGTTATAGAAATGTTATTGTCTTTAGATTTTTAATGTCCCCTAAAGACTGAGGGTTTTCACACTCATTTTTTCATTAACCTTTTATTTTCAGTTTCTCTCTGTTTTTAGTAATTGGTCCTATTTTCTTATATCTATATTTGGGGTTCTTGTTTGATAGAAATAATAATTGCAAAGTGATTTTTCTTTTCTCTTAAAGCAATAACAAAATCCTTATTTTCAAATATTCCTTCATTTCTCTCATTTATTTATTTTTGGTTAAGATAATTGTGAAGGTTTCATGGGTATATTTTTGATTATTTGCTTGTGGAAGAGTTTTTCATCTATGAGGTATTTGTGAGGGGCTCACATAAAAAAGCAGAATGTTTGTTCTCCTAACAGTGGGACAGGTAAACGTTGGTTGCTCAGTTAAAAAAACACTAAATGATGGGCCTGGAGGATCGCTCAGTGGTTGACAGCCCTGGCTACTCTTGTAGAAGTCTGGGGCTCTATTCCCAACACCCACATGGTGGCTTACAACTATTTGAAACTCCTGTCCGAAGAAATAGGAGGCTCTCTTCCTGTCTTGGCAGGGACTACGTGAAAGTGGCCTACATGCATGCACTCAGACATACACATGTCCACAAAATAAATAAATAAACAAATAAATAAAAATTAAAACAACATTTAACTAGAATGGGATCACTAAGAAACTACTTTTTAAACAGTACATAGCTCATGATATTAAAAAAAGATCCACTGTTTTGTATCATTTACCTAGTTTCACAGAGAAAGTAAATTCCAGATTTGGGGTAAGTTTCTGAAAACAGAGAGTACACACGACTAAGAAAACATCCTATGGGTCTAAAGTAAAGGGTTGGATCAAACACAGAGGTTCTGTAATCGAAATGAGGCTCACCTTTGGGACATTTATTTGCCAGCTGATTGCTTAAGTTCACTGGCAAGTGCCCCACCACTCCCTATACCACTGTCCCTTCAACTCAGTACTAGGAAATAAAAACATTTAATGTCCATCCAACAATACTCAGTTATTAATATTAACAATACTCGCTGTTCTGCCCATCACAGACTTTGAGGAAAACACTGTCCTGTTTTGGCAGCTGGGGAGATAGGTGCTAAGCTTGTGCCAGAGTTAAGATGGGTATAGGAAAGGACCAAATCCATGGTGGTAAGTGTTCTAGAATTTGGGTGTCTTACAGATGCTGCACTGTGCTACTTAAACCTTTACATCCCTATATAACAGTATCTAAAGATTATGGAAGCCTCGAGATGGGATGGAACGAGCATGATTAGTTATTCTGTTTTAAATATTATCAGGTAT
Source organism: Ondatra zibethicus (assembly GCA_004026605.1). NCBI lineage: Eukaryota > Metazoa > Chordata > Mammalia > Rodentia > Cricetidae > Ondatra > Ondatra zibethicus. The sequence continues at coordinate 72,432 of PVIU01000173.1, read as the reverse complement.
TCTGTACAGAGAGAGAAAATCTTGAAAAACCTTTTATTGCATCACTTTCCACACCGTTTTCATATATATGTGGAATACGGGCATTTTATAAGTAGAAGAGAAACCCACTGAAATCTTTAAATATTTGTGTGAAAGCAGAAGCCATGTGGGAAGTCACTGTCATCTACTGCTAAACACTGTCTTCTATGTTTGTACTTGGTTCTTGCCAAACATCTCACCCATTTCTCATAATGAGAGATACTTGCCTACACTGCTGAACTATACCAATGGAGATAGCGGTGCCCACACGCTCCACTCCTGACATCCGTTTTCTGTGCTTCATAATGGATTGTGATTGCTTTTGCATAAAACCTCCATACATTTACTGTAACTCATATTCCCACTTTGACTACTGGGCCAACTTCCCTTAAAATAATACCTTTTAGCTTATGGATTGCTAAATGATAGCTGAATCAGGGAAAAGATGAGGGAAAATGTTCCAATATGGCTAATGTGGTATAGATTGAAGCCATTTGTATGCCATATTTAATATCTGGGTAACATGAAATGAGAAACAAAGGATGATATCCCTTGTATGGCTACTCATTTTTTTTTCATATACTTACTTGTATATATCTGTCTAACTCAGCAAAGAATGTGAGTTCTGTAGGATAGTATTCATGACTATAATTTAAAATTATACCAATCATGAAACCATTCCATAAATCTCTTAAGGTTAAAAAAAATTTAAAAAGAACCTGAGTTTGAACATGAAATATCACCAAGAATTTTGCTATCAGAATAAGGTTGACAGACTGAGACGATTTCTGGAAAACAGAAAGCATTGCCTAAAGATAGTCTTTGGTTAATTTTAGTATATTTCTTGCTTTCAGAACAATCTCAGTCTTGAAGACAAGGACTGGCAAGTGACTCTGGTAATCATTTAACAGAAGCTGTCCTCTTCAAGGAAACTTCTACAGAGCTAGAAGACACTGACATTGGAGGTTGCATTCTGGGCAGCTCCTGTCATTCTGTTTAAGTTTTGCTGTGATCATCCTGGTGGAAGTACATCACTCTTTCCATATTGGGACTTGCTTTGTGAAAGTAAATTGGAGTAACAGAAAGAAAGGGTCTGTTTGGGTCTGCCACTATCACCTGGTAGTTTGCTGGCACATATTCTAAGTAAACCTGAGGTTTAGTGGCAGTAGGGTGTTCCAGGAGAGTTAAGGAAGCAATAGAGTTTTACATTACTAAGGAAACCTGAAGTCTGGTATTTGATTGAAAGTGAAACCCCAGCCCTCTGACATCCCTACACTCAAGAAGTCTAGGATGATTGGAAGTGTCACCCCAGCCCCTGGCCTGGGAGTTGTCTTGGTCCGGACTCCAACTCCCAGCCTGCCAAGTGCTGACCCCTCCCACAGGCTATTTAGGCTCAGAAAAAGGAACACATGGTCTCCAGGATTTGTGTGGGCTCCTCTCCCCGCCATGCTGTCCCTGTCCACCAGGTAGAGAAGCATTTACTAAACATGGGCATTTTTGATTTGGTCTAATCTGGTCTAATTGCAGTTATTTTGTGTCGGCAGAGAGGCTCTTCTTAAGATTATTCCTAACATCTGGGAAGGAGGAATCTGTATCTTTTGTACATACTCTTGCTCCTAAAATATTGTAGCAGCATACTATTTCATAAAGACATACAATAAAAGGCTGACCAACACAACACAAGCATGGAGAAAGCACTAGAAATGGCTCCTTTAATGATGAAGTCATAACAGTTATATAAAAGTTCAGTCTCTGATCCCACCGTACTTGAAATAGATATTGATGTAAAATTCATATATTTGCTGTCATTCTTTCAAACCCTCTATTCCTATTTTCCTTTAAACATCTAAACAAAGTGACCTCATTGTTTTCCATTGGGCTTCTTTTTTTAAAAAACATTGGCAGGGATGATTGAGATTCAGGAATGTGGGAAAATGGATTCCCAAACCACGTCCCTCCCCTTTCATTCTGAACTGTAATTTTTGGCTTGGCTTGACTCACAGTCATCGCATTTCAGCCTGAATCTCTCTGTAAAGTGATCTTTCTTAAACATTTCTCTCACTCATCAAGGGATCAGAAGCAAAACCATGCTAGCCTTTCAGCAAAACACTTAGAAGGCTCTCTGACAGAGAAGGCGCAAGAGCTAAGTTTCACCCAAAATTGTTTGAAAAGGAGCACATGTTCAGAGCCTCGCTGTCCTCTGCGAGTCTTGTCATCTGTGTGCTGTGAGCTCCAGCAGCTATTTTAATCTGTTTTTGTTTGCAATCCATTTGGTGTCCACCCAAGGAAATGCAGGTGATTCTAATTAACTTACTGCTAAAGATGTCGGAAAAGAAAAAAAAACCAACAAAAAAACCCCCCAAAACCCAACTTACTCCCGTTGTACAGAATTATACACTCAAAACCTGTCTTCTATTATTTATAACACGTTATTAATGAAGATGACTGTATGCATATATTTACCACCCAATTCACCGTTTTTCATTTTTTTTGTTTAAAAAGAAAACAACCAAAAATCTCAATGAGGTTTATGAAACAAGAAAAAGCCACACACATACACAAACACACAGACACAATACAGACTCTAGGAATGTTTGCCAACTTTATTTAACAAGAGTAGCAACTTAAAAATAACATTATTTTTACTTTGTGCAACATAGTTTAATATCTGAAATAACCCTGTTCCAATAAAAACCTATTGAAATACTCTCAGGCCTAACTCTGCCCTAAAGGTAAAAGTGATTAATTGAAAGATTTTGGCAGATCTCCCCTCACCACCAGGGCAGTTTAATTTAGAACACATTCAACCATTTCTCAGTGTCTCTATGCTGGTGGGGCATGACTTTTGATCTTCTTTGGGGAGGCGCCTGTAATTCAGAGCCTTTGGCTAGCCACTTCCTGGAGGGTTTTCATGGCTGCCCCTGCTGCGCATTCAGGTGAGAGACAGCCCTGCCGTGCTGGAATCTCTACCTTAGACGACTAAAGGTAATTCTAGGCACAAAAGGACACCACTCTAAACCCCGCGGGGCACCAACCATCTGCATAAGCGCGCCAAAATCACAGCCGAGGTGATTCTTTTCAGCCTGGTGGTGCGCTCAGGCTTTTGAGCGGTTCTAGCACCATTTGACACTCCCCCAGAATAGACGGGGCTCCTGCCCACAGCAGTGGCTACACTGATCTGCAAGTGTCTTTGGAGACAGACGCAGGATTAGTTTTTAGAGACTACAGGAAATGCACACCTTCATTTTTTTTTTTAAAGTACTTCTGCTAAACGGAAAAATGAGATTGAGGCCCCTTCCTCCGCATCTGACAAATGGAACAGCGTTCATTGTGGTTACGTGGAAGCACTGAGAAGCTGAACTATATGGAAACGGATAACCTTGAGTTGGTGAACTCCAGTTCTCAAGGAAATTTGACAAATGTCGACTCAATACTCACTGTAGAGGAACAGAATGCTAGGTGCTAGGTGTTGAGGAGTTGGTACAGAACGCATATGAATATATAGATATAGATATTCCAAACTATAGATTGACCCTAAGCCTCACACCACTGAGCGTCCTACAAACATTCATTTTATTTATTTATTTTCAGAACTGGGGTTTGAAACTACGGCACTGTGAGTGCTAGGCAAGCATATCCCCGGATGACATCAGTTTCTGTCTTTTCCCCTTTACTTTGTGAGTCAGGGTCTCACTAAGTTGTCTAGACTGGCCTTGAACTCACTACAGCTGAGGCAGGCCTTACAGTTCCTACTCTCTTGCCTTAGATACTGGAGTACCAGTGATTATAGGCATGTACCACCTAAACATATTCTTTTGGAACCTATCAATACGTGCATGAGAAATGGAATATCATTTAATTAATCAATCAGTTGTTACCCTTGTAAAGAACAGGAGTTCACTTCCCAAAACTCATATCAGGTAGCTTACAACCACTGTAACTCCAGCCTGAGGCCAGCTGATACCTTCCTCTGGCCTCTGTGGTTGCCTGCGCAAGCACAGCATGCACTCATACAGACACACATGTATACATAAATGAAAATAATGATAAATATTAAAAATGCATCTTGCACATACAAATATTTTATTACCTATCTAAATAATATCTATCTGTCTGTTTGTGTATCTATCTCTCTGTCTGTTTCTATCTATCCATCCATGTATGTACATATTCTACTCTTTGACCAAAAAATAATATTTTCTAACTTTAAAACAATCTCATAAGTTATATTTTTTTACTTTTACAGATATTATGAGGGATATATATATATATATATATATATATAAATTCTATTTTCTGTGTAAGTTTTGCCTGCATATATGTCTATGTATCACATATGTACCTAGTGGCCTTAGAGGCCAGAAAATGGCATCAGATCACCTGAATCTAGAGATATAAGCTATTGTGAGCTGCCCAATGGGTGCTGGGAATTGAAACCAGGGTCTCTGGAAGAGCAGCCACTGCTCTTAACCATTGAGTGACTGCTCCAGTCCCATATATTATGAGTTTTTATTTCTACCCATCCACATGAAAATATTTGGATATTTGGATATGCTCATTGTTTTTGATTTCTGCTATGTATCTATATGTTAGATGAAATATGTTATAAAACCCACAAGATGAGATGAAAATTCTTTATGGGACACACATAAGAAATCTAGAATTTTAACCGATTGGTGAACTATTCTAGCATTAATTTTAAAGGTTTAAAGATATAAATACAATCTATTGAGGTCAGAGAAGAACAGACAGAATTTTCCCCTAGCTAGAAACCCTAACTCTGCAAGGATGATCAATACTATTCACATTTATGATTTTAGGAGTCAAACAGAAAGCACCAAAGTTTGCTATATTAATTTCTAAAAATCACAAAGGCTTCTTTTAGGGGTCTATGAGAGAGAATTTTAGCTTTATTCCTGACTGTATGCGGGTTGTTAACCATCTATCAAAGATTCGTGCACACATACATGTGCTTAGAAAAAGGGCATTCCAATAGCAATTGTTGCCTCGTATAAACTCATCTAAGGCTAGTGTAATGTGAACCAGATTTCCTGCATCTGAGTGATTTTTGTCACATAGGTGTACATTGAAAGTTTTATTGAAGTGCGTGTGCATATGCATGTATCTTATACACATGCTCAAATACATTCAATATCTAATATCATTTCTAATAATATCATTATGGAAAGAAGGTCTGCAAACTATCATGTTTTACACAAATTAATATTCATTACTGTAATATTTATGGAGTTCTTGACCATACATGCAATTTTCCAATGGTGGGAAACAAAGTTTCACATATATTTCATGTTTTCTTTACATGAAATCAAAAGAATATCATCATTTTCTTATTTTCTGAAGAACTAACAAAATTTAAGGCTTAGAAATATTTGCAAATCCATAATCAGTCTCTTTAGCTGATTCTTGAAGAGATTTTAGAGGGTAGAGAAGGAAGACTACCAGTTTGAAACTTAGAGTTTATGCGCTCAGCTCCCACAATAAGCCTTAAGATTAATTACAGAGGCCTTGTTTATCTCTTCAGAGTTTTGAGGAAACAATTCTTCCTTAAAACATTTCTTTCAGGCAAAATTGCTTTTATGTAAAATTCTGCAATAAGAAATAGTGCTATTCTCTTGTCCTGAAATCATTCCTTTGTAAGAGAACTTGACTAATGGGAAGGAAGGACACAGTTGAGTGTTGTAAATCTGTGTGTGATATGAGAGAGGCAGAAGGAGACAATAAGAGATCAAAGATAATGCACTGAGAGAATAATAGAGTAAGACAATCTCTGGGCTGTATTGGCGTTAAAATAATAAAATGGAATGGTTTACACCTTACAAATATTTCTTTACTTAGATTCTTTACTATTTCCTTATAAACTAAGACAGGGAAAAGAAATGACCTGGGTATATGTAGAAATTTGGGAAGAGAAGGGTTTTATTCAGGATGACTAAATACAATTAATTTTGAATGGTTTGTTCTTACTGTCATAATATTCTTTTCGTCAAGAATGAATTATAAAAGAATCATCTACTGTTCTGCATGTACAGCTTTTGCAACACTGCCTATCTCGGTGTCTCAGTGTGATGTTTTCCACTGTGCCCTAAATCCTCACTGTGCCATGCAGGCTTTTCTCTACACATTCAAATGCCACTAAGAGATGCTTCATTCTCTCTTGAAATCAAGAGAATCTGACATCAAGGCTTTCCCTCTATTTAAGACAGTACACAATACAGTCTTGACAACTTCTACAGTGGTGCTGTTTTTCACATGTGAAACTGTCTGCGCACAGACCATTGGCTGCACCTGATACCCCTCTTCTTCCTAGGGACCTGAAGTCTTTCACCAAAACTCAACCCAAGTACAGACATATTGCCCCAAACATGGGCTGACTCATGAAGTCAGAGAGACTTTCAACCTGCTTTTCACTTTTCACAATAAAACTTAATAAAGGCTTTTGGACCCAGAACCAAATAAATTTCTATTAACTCACTGGCCAGAGTATCAAAAGCAAAGACTGAGCTTACTTCACCCAGCTTCAGAGCAATGTGCTTTATAAGCAGAACTCCTTGGAAGGAGGAGAATTCTAAGCTTGGGAACACTGTACGCTTTAGAAATGTCTATGTGACCCCTCTTTCCTCTCTGACTTATCAAAACAGACTGCAAACTTCACTTTCTAGGGCTTAAAATGTTGTAAAAGGAAACAAGACCATTTCTTTTTCAAAATGATCCAAACTTTTAAAAACAACTGTATCCAAGTTAATACACAGAAGCGTAATAATGGTACCTGTGAACCCCTTTCTATATTTGCTACACTTGATGCTGTTTGCCAGAAGAATATTAGCAGTCAGGTAGAAGCACAAGGGGACATCACGGAGCAATGGAACCAGCTTGCAAAGAGAAGGAAGGAAGGAGACAAATGAACTCTTCTGCTTGAGATCCCTGTTCTGCTCCTGTAAGTTTATCTGCTCATGGAGTCAGGGCTTCTGACCCTGCTCCCTCTGACTCTGCTGTCTATCAGTGGTCTTTCTAAAAATGGTTCTAAAAATTGAACTAAAGTTTTAATATTCATCAATACTCAACCAGGGAAGTGTTTCTTCAATCCTCATCCTGTCAAGACAGGACAATGATGCTGCAGGATTTCTTCTACCAAGGCCTGATTTCCTTCTAAGAGCCAGGTGTATGTGGAATTCTAGACAAAGGCTTTGAAAATGAGGCGGCTGGCCATAAGCTAGTATATCTGTGTAGCCTTTGACAGTTTTTGCTAAGCAGAAACATTATGATCATTTTGCTTTCCAGACTTTTAGTAATGGAGTATGTGAGAGTTGATTTAAAAATATAATATTTAAAACAGGAGGTAATGGCTCATGCCTTTAATCCCAATACTTGGGAGGCAGAGGCAGTCGGATCTTTGAGTTCAAGGCCAGCCTGGCCTACAGCATGCATTCCAGGTCAGCTAGAGCTACACAGGAAAACTCTGTCTTGAAAAACTAAAGGAGAAAAAAAGGAATTTAAATAATTCTTTTGCTGACTTCTCTATGGAAAAAAAAGTACCGATTTATCCTCCTCATGCTTCAAATGTAGTATCTGTTAAATATTCATATTTGGGTCTGTAAAGACATGAGAAAATATGGTCATAGTCCTTTTCATATTAATCTGTTTTCCTATTTCAGCATTCCTTCTCATTGTTCAGTAAACACAGAACTCTATTTGTTTCTGTTGGCTCTTCAGGAGGCCACAGTTGACCTGTAGAACTGTGTCTTTTGAAGAAGTGTTGATGTCTAACATTGGTATACTTTTTAAAATCTAAGTTCAACTAGTTTACATAGGAAATCTAGTTGCTTTATCAACTGCCTTCCACAAAAAAAGTTGGTGGGAAAAACCTTTCTGGTAGGAAAAGAATTCGAATGGAAAATATGGATATACATATATATATATATACACACACATATATACATACATACATACACACATACATACATATATATAAAGATGTAAATCAGATCATGGATTAAAGGATGAATATTGTATTTGAGGAACACTATAAGACGGTTCACTATGTTAGTTTTTCCAAAACTTTGTTCCAAATCAGTCTTGGATTATGTGTGAAAAGTAAGAACCTCTACTGTAACAGGTGCTGGCAGGAAACTCCCATTAAAGCTATTGAAGTTCTGCCTGTGAAGACTTGGCATCTGAAAACATTCTCTCAGAAGAATGCATTATGCATCAGACTTTTCTCACTAGAAAAACAATGTGAGGCTGTGACTGCTTAACAATATTCCCAGTCACTATTTTGTTAACACGATCCTTCAGTGATGACATCTTTGCTGGCCTTGTGTTATATATGAAGCTTAGATCAGCTCTCGTTTCAACACTGTGACTGTGCATTGTCTTCTGTGTAGACAATAGAGACACTGGTCTACCATCTGTTTGTCCTATTTAGAGGATAAACTTGAAAATATTTTTTCCAGTGTTGTCCATGGTTTAAATGACTGTATCCACATTCTGAAGACTGACTCTTTGCATGAAACTTAAAAGGTATTTACCAGGTTTTTAGTGAAGGTGAGAAAGAAGTCTATAGAGTGCTGGCAATAACCAATGTAAGCTCACACGTAGCTGAGACAGAAGTAACATTATGTCTGATATGTAATAGAAGATTAATAAATGTTGTTGTTTTTTCTTTATATAAACATTCCGTGCTAATATGGCCTTATCTTTAAATTGTAATGATGTTATTCTCTGAACATAAACTTCCTTACCTTAAATAAATAAGGACCCTTTCTCTACTCAGTCTTCATTTCCCAGATTACTAAAGCTACAAACCATATATTCTTTTTCATGTTAAATACATCTGAAGGAAATCTCTACTTTATCTTATAAATTGATTATTTATAAAGAATTTTACTTACATACAAGGGTTAACTTAGATTCATCAAGTTAAGGTCTAACAGAAAAATGTATGTCACAGTAAATTCTAGAAAAAAAACAGTAAATACAATTAAAAGCATGTGTAATCTAAATGCATGTGTCTATATCTAGCTTTGTAGTTACCTTGTGTGTTAAATATCACCAGATAGTAATAATTTGTATTTTATTACATAAATAGTTGTTTATAGTTGAGTTGATGGTTTTAAACTAAGCTTTTCAACTAAGCTGTAAACGTGTGTGTGTGTGTTTGTGTGTGTATTTCCATAAATATGTCTTAGCAACAAGTCTTCATTGAGGCTAATAAAGCAGCTTATAGGATAGAGAACTCATACATGTGTATGAGCCTGTACACTGACACCAGCTCAGGCAATGTGCCCAAGTGTGAGAAAGCCTTTGCTTCAGGGCAATAGCAAACCAGCTCAGCTCTACTGCACTGCCTGCTCTTCACCACATGGCCCTTTGCTGTATCCTTAGCTTCCCCTCCTACCGTGAGGGAACGCTGCTTTGTACTGTTTTATTGCCAATACATTTTTTACTTTGTATGATGAAACGAAGCGAGGGACTGGTTTCATTAGAAGGAGAGGTAAACAGAACATTAATTAAATTTGCTGATGATACTAAATTGGGAGGAACTGTGGACATCTGTGAGGACAAAAGAATCATACAAATGGACTTAAGGAGTTTAGAAATATGAGCAGGAAATAATAAAATGAGATTCAGTCTTAAATAATGCAGGCTAATACATTTGGGAAAAGATAATCAGAAACATGGCTGTTCAATGGATGGTCGAGGCCTGGAAAGTGGCAATGGTGAAAGAGACCTAGGGGGTGATAATAGGAAAAATTATGCACAAACTTACAGGGAAGTAGTCACCATGCCCGGGGGTTTGTATATAAAAAGGCACAGTGCTCTTCTTAGGACACCAGCATGTTCGCAAGCAACAAATATCAAATTTGTTTTATTTGTTGAATCATTCAGGTCTTTGGGACAATTTAACACCCTTCGGTGGGAGTATTGTTTTTCTCTATTAAATATGACAAAGTTTGTTTTGTCTACGACCTGTGTTGGAAATCAGAGTCACTGTTAAATTTCTGTCATTTTCTACTATGAACTATTGCTAATATATCAGTCCACATACTGATAGTTGCTGACATTGTAGAAACACAACCTCACTGCTCTCGCTTTATAGCTTCCCCATCTCTGGTTCGTATGATTGCACATAGTGTTCAGAGTCACTGTGTTTGCTAAAAGTCAGCATCTCTTTAGGTCATGTGATATGATTCTCTAAGGATGGATGTGAGGCAGGGGTTTTTGAATAATATCCACCTCTTTATCCACTTAATCACCCACTATGAATTGAGACCCTTTCTCCCGCTGACTATGGAATTCTAAGTAAAGATGGTTGCAAAGCCAGCACAATAGCTATGACCAGGACTCACGCTCTAGATGGAAAAACACAATGAAAGTAGTTGTTGCAATCTCAGCACTTGGAAATATGTTAGGAAAAGTGGAGTTGTTGCTAGCATGCAGAAGGAAAGCCCCTCTGATATATTCGGGGGGCCACAGAGGAGGTTGGGAATGAGTCGGAGCACTTTGTTTGGAGAAGGTGATTCTGCTGTTTGCAAGAGAATGAAGACAAATGTGGCAAGTGAACTGACTGTTTGCGGTAGGTTTTCTAGGGGAAGGAACAAGCATATGGAATCAATAGAGTGAAAGACCCCAACCAATTTTTCATAACGAACTGGATGAGTTGGGTAGTGGAAAACTACAAAGCATGGTAAACCGGTTTGACCATTGCACTCCAGCAGATACTTCCTTCCCCCCAGCTGGGCAGGAAGGCTAGCAATTATCAGGACCAGTTACAGTCTTCTAGGCAGATGATTATCAGAACGGTCATAGTGAATGATTACCAAACTGCAAACTGAGTCACAATGGAACTTGAGTTTTTTGGAAATAGGCTGGACTATGCTAATTTCATTCTGGGTTGAACTCTGGTTTGAATATCTAGACCAATCCCAATTGTACCCATACCCCATATTATAATTCATGTAAAACTTGTGATTTTGTCTATAAAACCTTGCTTGCCTGGATGCTCGGGGTGCTTAGCTATCCCGAAGCTAGGCACCCGCTTGCGCAACCGTGAAATAAACCTCGTGCTTTTGCATCTGATGGCCTGGTTATTGAGCCTGGGGGCTCCTCGGCGACAAGACCACTTTGAGGGTCTTTCAAGAGGTCTTTGGAAGCAAGGGTTTTGCTGGAATTCCTAGAACACACAAAGCAGTTTATAAAGATTTGGAGATGGACAACAGGCAGGAATCACTTGATTATTATTATTATTATTGTTATTCGGTAGTTCTGCAGGTAGTTCAGGAGTTAATTCACTTCAAACTTTCAAAAATTCAAAATGGAATTAGAAAATAACAAATTTTAATCATACATCAAAATTCCAAATTTTAATGACGTAGGTGCTTTCAAAGTTTTATAGTTTTTTTTCAATAGCAGAGCTTAAATTTGTCCTGGATGAAGTATGTATGGGGAAAAAAGCAGAAATTCATCTTAGAATTTCAGCTACTGACATCCTCCCTTCATTAGCTTCATGTTGCTATTTCTGTATTGAGCGTGGTTTTCTTTTTTAAAAAAGATTTATTCTTTTTATTTTATGTGTATATGTGTGTGGCTGCAAATACATGTGTACTACATGTGTGCAGGTGCCCTTGGCATCAAGAAGACTTGAATTCTCTGGAACTGGAGTTGCAGGTGGCTGTGAGCTGCCTGCTGTGGGTACTGGGAAGTGAACCTGGTTCCTCAGGGAGAGCAGCAAATACCTTTAATTTCTGAGCCTTTTCCCTGGCCCCCAATTATGTATTGATTATATCATATGAAAATCTTTTATAACTCAAAATTTTTATTAAGTAAAAATTTCCTGAGAGGTGTGTGGAAAACAAACACTAAATCACAGGAGGGTAACTAACACAGAACAGCAGTAACATTGCATTCCAAATTCAAGTAAAGAAAAAGAGAACTCAGCTGCCTATGTGGTTATAGAAATTGAGCCCATGACTGACCATCATCAGACATGTCAATTTTAAGTCATTCAATTATCTGATTAAAAACAGTAGGTTAGTGTTGATGAAGCAGTGCCTGATGGGACATTACTTCCTCTAATGAAAACGGATAGGGAATGCATAGTCCAGTGGTTGCTGGACTGTTCGCTTAAATAGAATAGCTCCAAATCGAGGAATATAAAATCTTTCGGGCAACCTCATTTCAACTGCCTAATATAGCTGGGTCCTGATGGAAAGATGGCACCCCACTGAACAATGCAACACATTCTGTAAGTGGTCGCACTTAAATATTTAACAACCAAGCTACAAATCACATTATGCCCATACGTAAAATGTAGCTGCCTTCACTCAGCAACTGTTGAATACGAGTTCCTTTTTACTTGGAGCACCAAAGCAATGATGAGTTCAGTTCATCCAGACCATTTCCTAGGAGCCCTTCCTCATTAGGGACTGTGAGAGAAGTCAATGTACTTATGAAGGAACACGCAGTGAAGTGAAGTAGGTATGTAAATACTTTTCTACTATATGTTGTGCTATTACCTTAACAATCAGGCCTTCAAGATTATTTTTTTCTTTAAAGAGCATGTTTTTTGAATACGGGTCTACAGTCTTTAGTAACCAACCTCAAGAGTTCTCCCAACATTATCATTTAAAGAGCTATTTTGGTTCCATGTAGTTTGTTTTTCTTTTCAAAGTGCCTGCCCTTGATTTTTTTTTCCCTCCTTGATTGTTTTTCTTTTTCTGAACTGAAAATAGGAAGTGGTCTGAAGAGTATAAAATTAGGCAAAAAGATTAAGCTAGAAAAGAAAGGATTATTTTTAACCCAAGAAAAAAAATATTACTAGCTCCATAGACTGCTAAACTATAAAATAACTTTCCAAGCAGTTTAAAGGCATCAAGGAATCATTGAGACATTAATCTTTCAAGGAGACAGGAAAATTATGACAAAGTACGGTGCTAAAGAGACATATACGATGCTCTCGGTGCAACCGTGTACCCAGAATAAGTATTTGCCTTGCTGTTTGTACGTAGATTGATGTTTATGCTGGGCATTCTTCATTTGCAAATAGAAAAGAGAGAATTGGAAAGACCATCTTTGCCTACTAACTTTAAAGGGAGAATTAGTCTCCAGGGTACTCAAAAGAATATGAATTCTGGTTCACTCACTGCTCCTGAAACCAACTTAAGACTTCTCCATGTGTTAAGCCCAAGGATTGTTTATCTAAATAGAATCTACATATTCTTGTTCTATCAGAAACAAAAGTGTTTTGCCCAAAGCATAGTAGCATTGCTGTGGAAATTTTCATATTTTTGTAAATCAGTCAGTTTTTATTATATAACAAGAATTACAAATAAAAACTATAGGGTTATTTTGTTTTGATTCCCAGGGCAACAAATATCTGAAAAATCTTTGGCTGCCTTAAATTATTTTTATTTTGTTCCTGATTATTGAAAACCTGAAAGCTTTCCAAACAAATATAATTTTCAAATTTTGTAAACATTTGTTTCCAGGCGAAAACATCCTGCCAGCTCTCAGCTCGATTATTTTTAATGGTTGCACTATGAACTTTTGAATATAGGTCCTTATAATAGAAACTCACAGACCAAGAATTGACTTTATAAAATGATACCAGATCTAAGACATCTTAGAGTACTGGATCATGATATGCTGAATCTATTCAAGCTTCTATCCATAATAAAAGGCTAATTGTTCAGGGTCTTAATTTTGGCTTAAAATCAAGTGACTCCAGTGGAAAATATTTTAAAATCCTAAATTCCAGAATGGGGATTAAGAGTTGTGGTGAATGTTGGAAATTAGACCCAGGCTTTATCTGATACTGTTCTTTTGCAGTCTGGACCCAGAAGTGTGGGAATATCCACAGTCAGTGAGGTGCGAGCAGGCCACAACGCTGTGTTCTGCAACTAGCTTCACTCCTACGTCAACTTCTGTGATGCTTAAGGTCTTTTTGATAACAAGACTGTCATATATGTTTCTAAGTAGAGATAAACTTAATTAAATGCCGTTAATAAGCACAGCAAATTAATTAATAACAGCTTTGTGTGCAGAATTTTTTTGACGATTCAAGACGTACATTTTATTGCCAGATTTAACTTGCTATTATTTTGCAAGAACAAATGTTTTCGGGACAGAAAAGCAAGTTTTGGGTAATTGCTAGAAATGACCCAATCCCGTGCTCCCCCCTTACAGAACTCACAGACCTACCCATTTGCCCATATTCACTTTCTTCCTTGCGAAACCTACTTCCACCCCCAATTCTCCACCTTGCCATCTCTGATTTCTTTCGGGTTGCCTTTTCTGGTTTCTCTTTTATACTCTTGCAGGCTGTTTCCTGTTTACTTTGTTGGAAATTGTCTTCCCTCCTAGCCCTCAATGTGGCTTTCTTACAGACACAGAGGCCCCAGCGTGACTACCCCAAAGAGCCAGCTCCAACTTGGATCTAGCACAGCAGGACCGCTGTCAGGAAGGTGGCATTAAAACAGCAAAACAAAACACCAAGAGAACAAAAAAGAAATATAAAGAAAAAAAAAAAGACTGGTCTTAATTTTAACTCAGAAAGAAAAACTAAGTTAATTTGCAGCCTGCTCTCAAGAGCTTCATTGAGGATCGTCTGTGCTCAGAGTGCATGTGGACATGCAGCTCTAGACATAAAAGTGAGGAAAAACCAAAACAAACAACAACAAACACCAACATAGCTCGCTCCCTTAGGAACATTTTTTTTTTGTCAAGTCCACAAATATTCTCCAGAGAAAAAGAAAAACTGCTTGTCGTGTACTCTAGATTTTTGCTCTAAGCATGTAATTTTTATCAGTTTGTTTTGTTTTTATTACTTTTTTTTTCACTTACTGCTTATAAAACTAGGAAGCAGGAGTCTCTCTGGAAGAGGATAGAATCATAAAAGTTTTCAAGACTCTCATCAGAAACTAAACAGTACAAATTGCACATTCTCCGTAGTCGGATCAGTCTTTAGTGCATGCCTGGATCCAGCTCTCATAGATTATTTCAAAGTGGGAAAGAATGAGCAGTACAAAGTTAGCAGGGCTGGGAGCAGCCTCGTCTAGTTATGGTGATACAATCTGCACTTTAGGGGCCTAGATTTCAAGCAATGGGAAATAGCAATGTGAAGTTTTATTTTTTATACCAAAGTACTCAGTGGGATCTCAATGGGCTGTAGGGTTCACTGAATGAAGTTACAGAATATTAACAAGGTTAAGCTTCATGAAGCTCAGCAGAAAACCTAGACGAGCATCATTCTCATCACTTTTCTAATAAATTTTTTGTACATACATACTCTACCTACTATTCACAGCGATCTGTTTATAGCAAATAGTCATATATCTATTTTTATTCCATACTGCGAAGTTTCCGAAATCATAGAAGTGCACTCATAGTTCTCACGCTATCGCGGTACTAGCAAATATGACCATATAAAAATTCATGTAGCTAAGGTGTCTGTCTCTCAAATTTCACATAATCACAAGGAATTCAAAAAACAGTTAAGGTATAATAATAATTTTAGCCATTATTTTTTCAACTCGCTACAATCTATCCTAAGATAACTAATTGTTCAAAGTAAACATTCCGCTCAGACCACAAAAGGAATCCATTATACAAACATATAATTCACAGTCATTTTTAGTGGGTTGTAAACAGTTTGGAATGAGTATAAAATGGGACAAAAATCAAAGTGAGCATTTTGAAATGAAAAAGTGTTTGCTACAAAAGGTCAGTCCCTTTGCTTGGCAAACTATGTAGAAAAGCCTGGGAAAATGCTGATCACACAAGCAATGAGGGGATTTTGAAGCCAACAGCCTCCTTGTTTCTTTAAACAGACATCGGAACCTATAACTGGATCCTGTCAAACAAACGACAGCAAAAAAATAGAACAGCTGCCATGAAGTCAAATTGAGAGATAAAGCTCTTGAGGCTCAGGACCTTCTCAGAAGTGGACTAAAGGTCTTCCTGAGATCTTTCAGCAATGTTATGGATCCCAGGGTATCTTCTGGGCACTAAGTCAAGTATGTAACTTGTGTTTCATTCCTGTCATAGCTTTATGTGTTTGAGAGAAGGAAACACGCACACACACACACACACACACACACACACACACACACACACACACACACACAGAAAGGGCAAACTTCTTGTTGGTCAGCAATTGCTGAAGCACTCTGAAAGCTATCTTCTATCTCAAATCATTAAGTGTGGAAAACATGGAAACACACCCCACACTCAAGCACACGGTATGGTAGGGCTGGTGAGACAGCTCATAGGGTAAGTGCATGCTGCCAAACCAGACCATTTGAGTTTGATCCTTGGGAACCACATGATAGAAGAAAGGAACCAACACCTACAAGTTGTCTTCTCATTTCCACACTCATGTTGTGGCATGTACATTCAGGAACACAGGGACACAAACACATACACTGAATAAAAAGATTAAAATTATTGTAAGAAGCATATAATGTAAAATAATTATTTTAAGTGCATATTTTAATAGTGTCAAGTATATTCAGATTGTTGAGTTACAGATCTCTTGGTATCCTCTTATGGGGCCCAGGAGCAGAACTGGCAATCATAGAGGAGCTATCACAGCATGCTATGGATACTGAATGCCAACAGCTTTATGTTAATTTTAAAACTCAATTGTATTTCCTTACATTAAAAAATTGTACTTGATGTACAAAAACATATTTAGGGTATAATTTTGTTCATTAATTTAGCAAACTCTATCTCTCTATAAAAGAAGCCTCTGGCAAGGTCTACATTTGACTTCACTTAAAACATGTCTTTCCAGGTATCACATATGGCTGACTTATTCTACTATGACCACACAATGGGTCAAGATAGAAGCTTTGTGAATAAAACCAAATTAAAATTCTCCTGGTCCTATGTGGAGGGCAAAGCAAACAAGCATGTGTTTATGGTTTAGGATTTGATCAATTACTTTAAAGACACACATCTTTGTTTGCGTTTCAGATTTTGTAATGGTTTTCCTATCTTCTTTACCTGCTCTTTCCTCTCAAAGCACTTATCTCAGCATGTGCTTTGTCTTTAGTATCTATTTCTTCTATGAGTTTAGTTCATAACGTAAAGAACAATGCACATCTAGTGACTGCTTCCTCATTCAACATCCAAGGTGTCTTTCAAGAAGAAATTCAAGTTGAGGTGTTCATTGCTCAATTTGAGCACCCCACAGAGAGTCTTCAACTATGAGAGTAAGGCAGAGAGAAGGAGCTGCAAATGTAAAATCAATATGATTCTTTTTACAAAAGTATACTTAGGGCTGTACAAACAGCAGAAGAAATGGCAGAAGTGACTGTAGTCTAAATAGCTGGGGAGGACAATATGGCCTAGTAGTCAAGAGTATAGTGAATCAAATTGAGACAAGGGAATGTACCAGCTAAGTCATTTGCCAGTTGTTTACAGGCTTACTTAGCCATTTTTCTACATTATGTACAAAAGATGCCAATAATTTAATGTAACTAATGCCACTTTACTAAAGGTGAACGAAGAATATGCTTCGTGCTAGTCACTAGACAGAACTTCCTGGGAGACCCCAGAAACCAAGCATGGTTCTGTCAGATTCAAGCAGTCAGCAATCTGAGAGGATGGCTGAATCAATGCTGAGTTTGTCTCCCCTACCATGCTTCATTTTATAATAAATATATAATAAGCATTTAAAAAATACTGCTTGAGTTTTATAGGAGCCTTGAAAAAAAAAGAAAACAATTATAGAGGGAAAATGAGGAAGGAACCAAATCATTCCTATAAGAGCCAGTGTGCCCATATTCTGAACCCAGAGGCCATTTCTCCAAGACTGGGAAAGTGAACACAGCTTGCATTAAATGGGCCTTTCCTAGAATGGACCCATAAGCATTTCCCATGACTGTGCAGTTGAGTTTCTTGGCTGGAGGAGCATCTGGCCAATAGAAGGAGCACTCCAGATATGCTGAGTCCCAGCCGTGCTGAGAGACTTGGCACCTTCCCCTGCTACTTCCTAGTACCAACCCTGCATCAAATGTCATCAGAAGCCTGCATAAATATTGGACTTAGATTCACATAAATTATTTCTGTCCTGAGGTGCCATGTGCCAAAATTTAGTAAAAACAACACTTTGAGTAAACAGAATTGGCGTGCAATTGTAAGAATATTAATCCAATGGAATGATCATGGAAGAATATAATCAAAAGTACACACTTGTAAATCTTGCAATGATGTGAGACATTTGTCTTGTGCCTTTGAGTTTTTATTGAACATTTCCATGGAGTTCCTTTAAGCTTACACTGCCAAAGTGCTTTGAATTTTCAGTTGCTTTGCAGAATTATAAAATGTCTTTGAGTTTCATTAGGATGCTCGGGAATTATTCTAATAATCATATGTGTGATTAGCAGCTGTTTAGTGCTAGATCTACAAATTCATTTTGAGAGTAAACATTGGGACAATAAAATATAATGCTGTCATGATTGCTCCTGTCAGCAGAAACATCATCTTACTTTATTAAAAATCACCATGAAAACGCCACGCACCGATACAATCCCTATTTATAGACAGTTTCTTTTCTATGATAGAATGGTATCTGTACCCTAAAGCTACATCAGGCAGGGTTTTTTTATTTTGCCTTAGGTAGATGCACAAATCGAGAGATATAAGCTATTATTTCCATGTGCATACATCTTACTATGTATGACTTCCCCAATGGCCTATTTGAATTTTGTTTTTGATAGAACATAATAATGTTCATACCATTGGTACTCAGTATTTAAAGGTGAATGAAGATTTCTTGGAAAAGATGGTAATTTAACTATTAGAAATAATAACAACATTCTCAGCTGCCCATTTTGGCTTTAAGTATTTTAAAATAATGCTTATTCCTAAGATAGGTACCTATAAATGAAATGAAATGGCAACAGGCACTAAAAACACATTTCCCTCTTAATTCCAATCAGCTTCATTCTGCGCAGACCCTTCTCTTGGTGCTTATTCTACAGTAACTGTTTCCTGTTCTCTCTTCTCTCAGCTCTTCTCCCTGAAGTGTCAATGCACTTTTCCCCACAGCCACGGTCTTTATCTGTGTCCCTACCCAACCCTTCTCCTCTTGTTATTCTCTCATTCCCTACTGATATGGGAATAATAGGATCCCAAGGCTGTCCTTACAGTATAATTAAAGTATGAATTTCTAGGAGCTAGAAATTGCATGCCGTTTTTATTATGCTTCTATAATAAAGCCAGGTAACACCGAGAGAATTAAAATGGCCTTTTTCTGAGCAGAGGATTTGAAGATCTTTTTCCCTTTGGTTGTATTGTTTTAGGAGAATAGGTGTTGAAAATGGAAATAGGGTCACCCATTGCTTTTCTCTGCAGATACCTCTATGTTTCACATGATATATATTCCCCTAGATCCTGGAAATATGTTGTAAACTTGTAACAGATGGTGATGAAGCTTCACATTTTTATTTAATACATTTTTTTTTAAGATTCTGCATTTACAGTGTGTGTCTTCCAGGAAAAATGACCTTGAATGAATGAAGTCATAGTTCGAAGGAAAAACACTCCACAGATAAACTAGCATAGAAATGATGAGTCAATTGGGGTTTGTTTTGTTCCCTTCTGTGAGATGAAATAATTTCAGATGAAAAACAGAATGTTGAAACAGAGGAGTCAAAGGTCATCTTAGCACTGGAGGTATATCTGCTAATTGTTCCAGGAAACCCAGTTAGCTGTAATCTGCACTGAGCAGAACCATGTGGAAGACGGCACATCGGTATCTGCGAGTGGAAACGGTGTTTACTTCACTTGGGTAATGCTGGGGGCTTACCAAAATTGTTCTGGCATGTCTACCAGCATGAATGTCAGAGGGTTCTAACACCGAGAGTGCTGATATTTCATGAATGTTTTATCACTGGCTTGGAAACAAGAAGTTTGCAATTGATTCAACAGTATGTCAGACAGACAAAATATTAAAAAAAAAAGAACATTAGTGAGAATTGCTAATGTCCCTATTGTAAAAACAAACTGAAGTTAATAAGAAACTTGATCCTCTTAGCCGATTAACAAAAGTCAAGTTTTAATTGCGTGGCTTCCCAGAGAAATCAAGTGGCACCGTGAACTTGAGTTGCAGCTCTTCAGAGGACGCAGCAATGCTGCATATTTAGCTACCCACCTCTTTTTTCAACAGCTTCAATGCATTGCTTTACAAACCATGGAACTGTGGAATGTTCTCGTTCACACACTGTGTGCAGATGAGAGCCAAAAGTTTGATCTGCAAACGAAACAAAGATGAGTTTCATTAAAATCCAAGTCTGCGTTGTTCTTTAATTTGATTCTGCTTCCATAGCCAATACTGTGCTCTTCATCTCGCATAGGAATTGATTTTTGCTTCAATTTCAAAGTGTCTACAACAGATGTATAAAGACTGCGTGTCCCTTTATGGAACAGAACCCTGATCTCAGTGTAAGAAAACTAACGTGGTCATGGATTAGGCGTGGAGGAAGAGTGTCTAAGTGTGTTTGAAATCCTGCAGGTAAAAGCAGAGAAAGCACTGCAAAGCCAACCTCTTAGTGTTTCTCCTGTCTTGAATGCTCACTCTCTTGTCAGATTTAAGTATCACCTTTGTGACAAGCCTCTGCTCAGAGCTTCCCTAGGCCAGCGTGGCCTCTCCATTGAAATAGGCTCCTTGGACAGCAATTCCTTGGGTTGTTCAACAGATGCTGTAGACAACAGGGCTCGTTCTAAAAATGGATCAGCAACATCAAATTAAACCAAATTAAACAGAGTTTAAGATAAGCATTAAAAGTGCTTTGATTTGCTAGGAGCCGTGACATATGTGAGTTTCTATAAGAGGGTGGAAGGGATAATATTCCTTGTACTTGTTTTGTTAATATCCCTTTGTTTCAGAGGGCATCTGACTAATGAAAGCTGCTGAAAGTGGGGGTGAGACCCCAGCCCTTTCCTCTCATTTAGAATAAGACAGATGCTTCCTCCAACAGCATTTCTGCATTTGTGATTAATGGAACTGTAAGTTGGACTTCAACTTGGTTCTGGCGGTTCATTTATTGAAAATGCCTTTTTCCAGACGGGGGTACTATTGAGAGGTGATTGGATCAGAGTCCACCTGATCCAATCAAGAGATACATAATTGGATGGAGTCACTGGATGTTTGTGGCAACTGGACACCGGTTGGAGGAAGTAAGTCATGAGGGCATGCTTTTGGAAGGTACATCTCTTCCCTGGTTCCTGACTGTTTCAATTTTTTTCCTCCTTACTCTCATGCAGTGAAGACAGCAATTGGTTTTGTGATATGGCCTCAGTGCTATGCCACATATTTCCCTTGCCACGATGCATTGTCAGCCCAAAGCAATGGATCCTTTTGACTCTGCACTGGACCCAGAAGGTAAAAGAACCTTTTCCTTCCATAGTTGACTTTCTCAGGTACTGTGTTCCAACAGCAAGAAAGTGACTAATACAGAACCATCTCTCTATTTCCAGAGCCCAAGTGTCTGAATCATCTGTTATTTTGTAGTTGGCCCAGGGCTTAGTACCGCAGTAGGCACTCATAGACTGTATTTTAAAAATAATCATAAAATATGCACCATATACCAAGTGTGCACAGACTTGAAGGGCATTAAGTCCATCCTTAGTATTGTGTAACCATTGCATTATTCACTTCAAGACCTCATTTTGGTAGCAGTGATATGCAGTACTAACACCCAAACTAGTACGTGGAGAGTTCAAGGGTGTCCCATTTTGATCAGAATGAGGCTTGGTTCCCCTGTGACTTCTCATGCTATCCCTGATTTGTCCTCCACTAGCTGTTTTCCTTTTAGGTTTCTCAATCTCCATGGAAACTAGTCTTGTTTTCTGAGTGTCTGTTTCTAATCCTTTACAAATACTTTGTCCCTGGGGTTGTGTTCTCATTATCCCCTCTGGGTGGAACTCTGTTGCTCCAGTCTTTGATCAAATGCTATCTTCTCACTGTAGTCTTTTCCAGCCACCTCTCAAAGATTGAGCCACTCAACTCCATTTTCTATATCAATATCTCTTCTTTATTTGGGGATGGGGCTTATCTCCCCTTGAGATGTTAGACCCATCTTGATTGTATAGTTTATTTAACTTGCTAAGAATTAAAATTCAGAAGGGTCAGGGTAAAACATTTACTATGGATTTTCTCTTAGACACAGACAATGTTTGACACATCATGGAAGTTCATTAAGCAGGTTTTGAATTGTCAGTGGGGATTTTGTAGAAAAATTTAAATACACAGGAGTGTGGAGAAAAGATATAATAGTGCATAACAGAATCCTAAGTGCCAAAGTATTTTGATGATGAAGACACTGAAATTTCAGGGAAGCTGGATTTTCATCTGTTATTTAGGAAAATGTATTCATATGTGCTGGTAACAACAACATGGAGGGAATCAAGTAAGGCTAATGCACTATTAATAACGCACCCTGATGTGGAAATATGTGTGTTTATACAAGAGACAGGAAGAAGATAAACTCAAAACCCAGATAGTATAAAAATGGCAAACAATTGTATATGCTTTGAACAGTTGATGAAGTAGCAGAGATTTGTTCCAAACGGTGAGCATCCCTATAATAAAGAGTGACATGAATATTACCTAAGAAAAATTGTCTAGGGCTTTAGATTAAACATTATAAGTTGGATAGAGTTCACAGTCAGGAAACATTACTACAGCATGTAAACCTGTTAGTAGACTTCATTATTTAAGTCTGTTGCCCAAATCTTGATTGACTCTTCTCTCTGCACAGCAATGAAGCAGGCACTTTAAGTTGTAAAACGATACTAGGATTTTTCTAATATTGCAGGGTTGATACAGCAGGTGCCATAAAAGGTGTTGAGTGGGAATAATAATGCCCTTTAGATATATACTGGTGTATGTCTTCCATGCCTTCAGGAGACAGAGAGAGACAGAGACAGAACTATTTTAAATGGAAGTCATTCAAGGAAAGTAGATGCAGTCATAAAGTGAGTGCTAAATTTTCAGAAGGACTTTGTTTTCTTTTTATGTGGACATAAGGGAAAGATGGAAACTTTAGGATATTTTCTCTTTAATCCACTCATTATCTGGGAAAGACAATCGTGAGTGCCTATTCTGCAGTATAGTAACCTCAGGAACTCCCACATAATTATTATAATGTTAGAGCCTCCTCATCCTCTAAATGTATCCTGTGTAAGATACTGACACATATGGGAAGAGCGTGTGATCATGAATTATGATGTGTCTGGGGTAGTAAAGGTGCATTGTGGGAGTATACGGGAAAAGGGAAGACTAGCCTTACCCAAGGACAGCTTCCCAGAGAAGAGGCGAATCCTCAGGAATAAGTAGGACTTGAGTAGAAACCACAAGAGGGACACAAGCGCATTTGGAGAGATGGAGGACACAAAGTACCAACACTTGGGGAAAAGACAGTATGACTAGAAAGCCTTTTTCAAGAAAGAACTCATGGTTTATTGAAATCTTGATGAATTAATCTTAAACAGGAGCTGAAGATTGTATTCTGAAGTGTCTTATATTTTGTCAACTAGGTTCAGTTATTTGACAAATAATAATTATCTCTTATAAGTATTTCCTTTGTAAGTTACTTTCTTGTTCCAGAATTCACTCAGGATGACTAAATGACTCAACATTTAATGGCCCTTGCTACTGCCAACCAACCTAGGTAAAAACCCTCTGATCCACATGGTAGAAGAAGACAACAGCTCCTGAAAATTGTCCTCTGATCTCTACTAATAAAAGTGGCATGCAGACACCTATACACGTACATCTTCATGTGCACACAAAATCAACCAATAGAAATGAAACGGAATTCATAAGACACAACCAAGAACGATCCTAATTGAAATCTATGCCACTGCATCTCTGGCTGATGGGTTGGTCTGGATAAGAAACAGAAAAGCGATTCGGGGTGTGTGCAGAGATTTTGTTTTCTTTCTTTCTTTTTTTTCAAGATTTATTTATTTATTAAGCAAGGAAGGCACCAGGTCTCATTACAGATGGTTGTGAGCCACCATGTGGTTGCTGGGAATTGAACTTGGGACCTCTGGAAGAGCAGCCAGTGCTCTTACCCTCTGAGCCATCTCTCCAGCCCGAGATTTTGTTTTCTTACCCTATGAAATGACTGTAGAAGGAGGCATTTTCCTTTCCTTGTTTGCACTTGGGACATCACCTTGTGATAGTGCTTGGGTCAAGTGGAGCACTGCTGTCACTATGGGGCAATTGAGAACAAAGGCTAACTTGCTTTAAAAAGAAAGCAATGGAAGATATTATGCACCAGCTGCGAGACACTTCTCTAGACTTCTTACGTGCCATTGTTTTAGATGGAATTTCTATTACTTCAGTCAAAAGTTTCCTACCTAAAAGTAACATTAGCAGGTTGCTGGGATTTTTGCGTTAAGTGTGTGCTATG
Organism: Ondatra zibethicus; assembly: GCA_004026605.1. Lineage (NCBI taxonomy): Eukaryota > Metazoa > Chordata > Mammalia > Rodentia > Cricetidae > Ondatra > Ondatra zibethicus. The sequence goes on along the minus strand of PVIU01000173.1, from coordinate 47,971 downwards.
GCCATAGTTCTGCTTGAAGAAGTCTGTTTGATGGATTATAAAGAGCATGGGGGCACAGAGAAGAGTGGGTGATTACATTCTAGGGTCTTCATTAAATAGGCAATGCACAATCTAGGAAGGATGTTGTGAATCCCCAAGCCAGGACAAGGGTGCGAATTTCTTTTGGTTCATGGTTTTCATGTTTTTGGAGTTAGAGTGTGGATTTGTACCCCCTACCACGTAACCATAAGGTTAGCGTAAATGGCATTTATTTCTCTTCATATCCTTTGACACTGGGCTTGACCTGCAGTTGGTTTGGAGTGGTGGGATGTGAGCAGAAATGTGTCTGATCAGTTCCAGATGAAAGCCTTAGAGAACATTGCAGTCTTCTACCCACCTAGTCACTTCTGTGTTGTTACTCACAGCCATCTTCCCTGACTGGCTACTGTCCCGCCAGCCTGGGTTCCAGGAGATACATGTATGGCCAGAGCTTCAGCTCTGAAGCCAGTGTTCAGAAGTCCAAGCAGACTGTGTATTAAAGCAGTTCTGCTAAGCCAGGCCTTTTCTAGGTCACACATACCACACCCGCCACTGCAGAACCATGATATTATATGCTGCAAAATTTTGTTGGTTATTTAGCAGTATCTCACGGATTCAACTTCAACTGGAGTTCAAGGCTATGGTAAAATGTGATTTAACCTGAACTGTCAGAGGGGAAGGAAAGGAAGCAGCAGGAAATATTTAAAAAATAGTGAAGAGAAAATGATGACAACAACCACAGCAAAAACCGTATAACTCGCCACAAAAAAGGAAGTTTATGCTTAGTTTGAATTCAGTGTATGGAGAGGTCTCAAATTAAGTTGTTTATACCTTAACATTTATATTTGTTAGAGGAGGGGAGAAGGAGAGGCAGGAAGAGAACGGGAACAGGATAGATGAGATGAAGGAAAGACAGAGATGAGAGCAAGGAAAGAGATATTTTGGTTGAGGGAGCCATTATGGGACTAGCATGAAGCCTGGCACTATAGATATTACCAGAAATCCACAAGGATGACTCCAACTAAGACCCTAAGCAATAGAGGAGGGGGTGTTTGAACTGGCTTTGCCTTATAGTCAGACTGATGAATATCTTAAATATCACCATAGAACCTTCATCCAGCAACTGATGGAAACAGAGGTTTGTAGTGGAGCACTGGATTGAGCTCCCAAAGTCCAGTTGAAGAGTGGGAGGAATGAGAAAATGAGCAAAGAGGTCAAGACCATGATGGGGACACCCACTGAAACAGTTTACCTGAGCTAATGGGAGCTCAGCAACTCCAGCCAGACAGGAAAGGGACCAGTATAGGTCCAAACTAGTCCCTCTGAATGTGGGTAACAGTTGTATGACTGGGGAAGACTGCAGGGCCACCTGCCATGGCACCAGAATTTATCCCTACTACTTGTACTGTTTTTTTGGGAACCTATTCTCTTTGGATGGATACCTTGCTCAGCCTAGATATATTAGGGAGGGCCTTGGACCTTCCCCAAAGCCATGTGCTTCATCCACAAGGTAGGGTGAAGGGGGTAGGTGAAGGGAATGAGAGGAGGGGAGGGAGTGGGAACTGAGATTGGTATGTAAAATAAAAAGAGTTTGTTTTCTTTTTTAAAAAATAAAAGAAAATAAATTTTAAAAATTATATTTGTTATGCCTTACAAAATATTATGACATTTCTTATTCTGTGTTTTCAGTTCTAACCAACTTAATTCAGAAATATCAGTGAACACCTACCATATGCTGAGTAGTGTATTTTTATTTGTTTGTTTATTTATTTATTCATTCATTCATTCAGTAACTATCTATTACATGCTAGATAGAAGGCAGGCTGGGAATGTCTATAGCTTAATGTATACTTCATATAAGACTTTCAAAGTAGTTACAACAAAATGTAATTTATGATGTTATAGTGAACAGCCATGGTTATTTACTGTGTATTTAACCTAAGTCATTCCTGGTTCATATAGATGTTGTATGGCAGTCTGACTAATACATTCTAAATTGAAAATATCTTATGTTAGGCTCTCTATCCCAAGGAGTGAGCTCTTGTCACATGCACAGATGGACAAAACTAAATATACTCAGTCAAATATATATATGTGTATACATTTGACTGAGTATATTTAATTTCTCTATTAATTACTTTTCTGTTGCTGTGATAAAACACCACAGACAAGGCAATTTATAGAAGAAAGAATTTTATTTGGGCTTAAGTTCCAGAGGATACAAGTCCCATGATGGCACAGACAGACAGCATAGCAACAAATCACAGGCAAGCAGGAAGACAGAGAGGCATAGTGACTGGGGGCAGGAAGCTGAGAGCTCACATCTTAAATCTCAAGAATGAAGCAGAGACAGCAACTTGACATGGCAAGAATCTCTAAACTCTCAAAGACCATGTCTGGTGACACACTTATTACAACAAGGCTCCATCTCTCTGAAATTCCCCAAACAATGCTACCATCTGGGGACACAAGTGTTCAAATATATGAGTCAATGGGAGATATCCTCCTTCAAACCACCACAAGTAATAATAACAATTTAAAAGTGATCATGAACTTGGGAGGGTTGGGAAGGAAGATGGAAGAATGGGAGTAATGTGGTAGCAGTGCTCACACATGAAAATTCAAATTAAAAAAAAATCTATTAAAATATAAAAGCTTGGGAGGTCTTTTCATTTTCTGGTGTCTTCTTCAATTTCTTTCTTCACAGATTTAAAGATCTTGTCATATAGATCTTCCACTTCTTTGGCTAGAGTTACTCCAAGATATTTTATGTTATTTGTGGCTCTTGTGAAAGGCAATGGTATCTAGATTCTTTCTCAGTACATTTATCATCTGTATAAAGGAGGGATATTGATTTTTTGGAGTTAATCTTGTATCCTGCTACATTATTGAAGGTGTTTATGAGTTGTAGAAGTTCCTCGATAGAATTTTGGGGGTCGCTTATGTAAACTATCATATCATCAGAAAATAGTGAGAGTTTGACTTTTTTTCCAATTTGTATCCCCTTCATCTCCTTTTGTTATCTTATCATTCTATCTAGAATCTCAGGTACTATATTGAATATATATGGAGAGATGGACAATCTTGTCTTGTTCCTGATTTCAGTCAGATTGCTTTGAGTTTTTCTCCATTTAGTTTGATGTTGGCTGTTGGCTTGTTGTATATTGCCTTTACTATATTTAGGTATGTTCCTTTTATCCCTGCTCTCTCCAAGACCTTTATCATGAAGGGATGTTATATTTTTTGAAGGCTTTTTCAGCATCTAATGAGATGATCACGTAATTTTTTTCAGTTTGTTTATATGGTGGATTACAATGATAGATTTTCATACGTTGGACCATTCCTGCATCTCTGGGATGAAGTTTCCTTAGTTAAGATGGGTGATTTTTTTGAGGTGTTCTTGGATTCGGTTTTGCCAATATTTTATTGAATATTTTGCATCAATGTTCATGAGTGAGATTGGTCTGTAATTCTCTTTCTTAGCAATGTCTTTGTGTGGTTTGGATTTGCTTTTGGGTTGGTAGAATTAATATAATGAAAATGGCAATCTTAACAAAAGCAATCTACAGATTCAATGCAATGCCCATCAAAATCCCAGCAAAATTCTTCACAGACCTCGAAAGAACAATACTTGACTTCATATGGAAAAACAAGAAACCCAGAATAGCCAAAAACAATCCTATACAATAAAGAAACTTCTGGAAGCATCACAGTCCCTGACTTCAAACTCTACTACAGAGCTACAGTACTGAAAACAGCCCAGTATTGGCATAAGAACAGACAGGAGGACTAATGGAACTGAATAGAAGACCTGGATATCAATCCACACACCTATGAACACCTGATTTTTGACAAAGAAGCAAAAAAATATAAAATGGAAAAAAGAAAGTATATTCAACAAATGGTGCTGGCATAACTGTATAGCAACATGTAGAAGAATGAAAATAGATCCCTATCTATCCCCATGCACAAAACTCAAGTCCAAATGGATCAAAGATCTCAACATAAAACCAACCACACTGAACCTCATAGAAGAGAAAGTGGGATGTACACTTGAATGTATTTGCACAGGAGACCACTTCCTAAATATAACCCCAGTAGCACAAGTACTGAGAGCAACAATTAATAAATGGGACATCCTGAAACTAAGAAGCTTCTATAAAGCAAAGGATATGATCAATAAGATAAAACGACAGCCTAAAGAATGGGAAAAGATCTTCACCAACTTCAAATCGGACAAAGAGTTGATCTCCAAAATATACAAAAAGCTTAAGAAATTTTTCATCAAAAGAACAAATAATTCAATAAAAAAATGGGATGCAGACCTAAACAGAAAACTCTCAACAGATGACTCTAAAATGGCTAAAAGACACTTAAGGAAATGTTCAACATCCTTAGCCTTCAGAGAAATGGAAATCAAAACAACTTTGAGATTCCATCTTATACCTGTAAGAACGGCCAAATCAAAACCACTGATGACAGCTTATGCTGGAGAAGATGTGGGGTAAAGGGATACTCTTCCATTGCTGGTGGGAGTGCAAACTGGTACAATTTGGCGATTTCTCAGAAAATTAGAAAACAACCTATCTCAAGCCCAGCAATACCACTTTTGGGTATATACCTAAAGGATGCTCAATCATACTACAAGGACATACACTCAACTATGTTCATAGCAGCATTATTTGTCATAGCCAGAAACTGGAAACAACCTAAATGCCCCTTGATCGAAGAATGAATAAAGAAGATGTGGTACATTTACATAATAGAGCACTACACAGTAGAAAAAAATAATGACATCTTGAAATTTGCAGGCAGATGGATGGATCTAAAAAGCATCATATTGAGTGAGGTAACCCAGACCCATAAAGACAATTATCATATGTATTCACTCATAAGTGGCTTTTAGACATAAAGCAAAGAAGAGCCAGACTGTAATTCAAAATCCCAGAGAACCTAGACAACAAAGAGACCCTAAGGGAGACATACATGGATCTAATCTACCTGGGAAGTAAAAAAGGACAAGATTTCCTGAGTAAATTGGGTGTGGGGGGGATCATGGGAGAGGGCAGAAGGGGAGGTGGGAGGAAGGGAGGGAAGCAGAGAAAAATATATGCTCAATAAAAGCAATGAAAAAGAAGAAAAAAGAAAAATAATAAAAAGAAAGAAAAAAAATTAAAAAGAAAATATCTTATGTTAAAGAGTGTGTTTCATGAACTTCTAAACACCAATGCTTGTCAACACAGTTCTTTGTGGAGTGTCATTTGCCTCTATGCTTATGTGTTGACTGAACTCCATGACTTGAGGTTGTTGCTCAGTATTGCAAGAAAGTGTTGAACTGCCCAGACAAGGAACATATAAAAATCCATGTTTTGAGTAGTTTCCACTGACTATAAATTACTTTTACCTGTTGTAAAGCCAAAATGTACAGAGAGCTAGTACAACTTGGGGCCCATTTGTATAGTCTACGCATTTAACCCACTGATCAATCTTCAGTGTGTTGATGATGGACATTATTACTGTACTAATTTTACCGCAAAGAAAATGGAATCATAGATACTGAATTTTTGTTCATGGTCACAAATAATTAGGCTTTGAGCTGCAATAGATGAAAATGAACCAGAAGTGGCGAGACTCATGACCCAGTGGATATGGGAAGAGGATGTAACGAAGTCTATCAGGAAGTGACAACCTTTGGCTTTCTGTTTTTCAGTGGTGAGAGCATGCAGGGTTGGAGAAGAGAGATAGGAACTGGAAAGTGACACTAAGGGTTTCAGCTGCAGTATAATGCTGATGGTGACACATGTGAAAAGCTATCTTGGCATTTTGACAACTCACATGACATGGGTGATTGTGAAGAGAGTGGTCTTAGGGGAGTCATAACACCAAAATTAGATGGTTGTGGTCAAGTTTTGTAAAGAAGATGAAGAAGAGATGGATTAACTAGACAAGGGTATAGGACTCGGTATCTGATTTGGGGTAGATAGGAGAGAAGTCAACTCCAGGGTATTTTTGATGGTTGGGTGGGTGAGGAGGCGCTACTGACTATCCTCAGCAGTCTTGTGGGGGTGGAAGAAGTGTTCTATTGCTGTTCACTGAGAGATGCAGGAAAGTGGGTATTTCATAGAAAATCTTTCTCCCATTGCTGATAATGCCATAGGACATAAGACAAAACAAAACAAATCTAAATATTTTAAATTTCTCTGAAGTGTTTGGGTTCAGTAATTACTAGCATTAGTAATATTTTTCTTATTGCGTCCATCCTCCCGGAAGATTTACTGTCTTTAACTCAAGAATATCTGGCTCTGGAGCACAGGATTGCAGCCCCCACATGAGCCAGCAAGGTCCATGGCTGCCTTGCAGATCAAACTGGGGCCTCACTCAAGAACTTTAAAATCCAGATGCAGAGAGATTGGGGACAGTGTGGTTTATACAGATTTGCACTGTGAGGCCACTTAGATTTAGACAGTGAGGACGACACAGTCTCTTCTGAGTTGACTGTGTGGGATGAACGGGTGATCAGAGCAACTCTACTTTGAAGAAATTGGTAAAGGGACCAGATGCAACTAAATTCTTTGCAAAAGCCAGCCCCAGCAACTAGGCCCATTCCATGGCACTCAGACTTCCCCAGTCCTAAATTACAAAGGCTTTCTCCTACCCTTTCTTGATGGCATTCCTTAAGATGTTTTCTTTGTGTTACCATTGTAAATATAACTGCAGCCTGGACATAGCGCTTCCCGTGAGACTGCAAGCCACAAGGTACAATTACAATATGAAAGGCCAAGATCGACAAAATAACTCAGGATCTACCCTTCCAGAGGGTACTGGTCCGGAAACACATTGTATCCATCAATTCTCTCTGGAAAGGCACACAATTAGGGCAAAAGTGAAGAACTGTCCTGAATGAGGAATCTGAAACTATACAACTCACACCCCACAAAACCCATATCCCTGAACTGGTCAGCTAAGTAACCAGAAAAACTTCATTCTTACATATGTGGGTCATACAAGTTTCTACGAATTACAACTAAAAAAAAAATCTATCAGCAAGATATTCAGCTTCAACATAAATAATGAATACTCATCTCAGAGGGTTGATGAAACAACTTTGCAAAGTGAGAAATCTTATCAAAGAAAGGCTATCTTAGAGATTGGTTTTAAATGATATCGCATTTAAGGATGGATTTAGAATGCCTCCCATCTGTAGATTTGATCAAGTCTAGAGTTTCACATACCAAGGAGGACCTTTACGTTATAGGAAAGCATTTGACTTTCTGTCTTAAAATAGTGTAGACAAGGGGGAGGGAAAGAGGAGAAATTTTGTTTCCTTGGCAAGCTTACATGACCAGCTTTGCCCCTAACCTCCATGGTTGTTGTCTGGCACACACTATTAAGGATTATTTCTGCCTTCCTCCTCCTTATGGATATTCAAAAATGGGAGCCTTCCCAGAACCCCAAGTTCCTAACTCCCCACCCACATTCCCATCTGTGGGCTCACTGCTAATCTTTTCTTCCTGTCTTAACAACTTTTGTTTTGTATTTAGAAAAGGCCTCTTGCCTGAGGTGTCAATATTTTTGGAATCCTCTGCAAGCGTCCCTGGCCTTGGCAAGTGTGATCATTCTATCCCTACCCTACTGCTGCAGCATTTATACCAAGGGTGGCAGGCAACACATTGTTTGGAGAAAATCCATTTTCTGTGATGTTTCATTGAAAGCATCTTTTGGTGAGAAAAATAAATAGATCTTCCACAAGACTGCACTTAGAAATCATGATGTTTACATAATGAATTAGAGTTTAACTAGAGAATGGGGGATTTTAATCTTTCACTTCTCAAACTTTTGACCAATTTAGTTCGTCAGCATAGCCAGGTTAAGTCCTCGCAGATTCCAAATTAGCTCAATTCTCTCTCCTTACTGGCGTAGATTTCTTTTTTTTTTTTTTGAAAAATTATGGAAAGAACACCCAGTAATGGGATCTTTGCCAGTTAGATTCCAAATTAATCAAAACTATGAGGAGAACTACTCAATACATGCAGTTAAATGCTCAAATAATGTGACAGTGTTATCATTATTTACCTAGAAGACCATCTCCATATATTTTCAAAATGATGTTCTGTTTTCAGGAGGGCAAGCCACCACAGCACATTGTGAGGAACAGAAGGGAGACAGAAAGTGGTAACAGCAAGCCAGGCTGCCCAGCTCAGAAGCAAAGCTTTGATGACTTTGAAAATGAGGTGTGTTTATAGAGGTGATCAACTGCCAGAAATTGAGAAACACACAACACTGTGGTTTGTATTAAGAAAATGGATATTTATCTAAAAGACTGAGGAGTAGAGATGGATGGAACACAATGAATATAGTCTAGGGACTAGAGTTGGAGATACTTTGAGATCCAAATGCTCAAGAGATCATGAAACATGAAACTAGAGAAAGACCGTGTTTACACATCAGCCCCAACACTAGTCTGAGCATAGAGGCTTCAAATTATTAATTATATTAGTTTCAATAAATATGCTTCAGTGACTGAGATCATGCAATAAAATACATACAAGGAAGTAAAGCATGCAGCCCTCTTTGCTTTCATAGATCACATTTACACTGAATTTTTCTCCCACCAAAATGTCACATACAGGCAAATAATTCTCAGTATGCTATTATAATGGAGATGCAGGGGATAATGGGAGGTGCAAATAATACTTTTATTATGTAATTTCAGTAGTTTGAATTTTTATTTTAAGTTCCTTCATATTGAGATTAAAGTATTATTACCACATCACTCCTTCACCTTTTATCCCTCCATATCTTCCCATGTACCTCTCCTTCCTATTTTTAAAAGCCAGGGCCTCCTTCTAAATTAATTGTTATTACATGCATAGATGTATGGGTATATACCTATATTTTCCTAAATATAACCTACTAAGTCTCTATAATGTTCCTTGTATGTATGTTTTTAGGACTATTTGGCACTGGATAACTGATTGGCGTGCTCTTCCCTGGAGAAAACTGTCCCTCCCACTCTCAGAATTACTTAGTTGCCTATAGTTCTTCATGTACTGTTGAGGCCTTGTGAACTTTCCCCAGTGTACTTTCGTCTCTTGGTGACTTCATTGCTCAACTCATGCTTAGGAAATCATTGTGCATTTCAAAATCTGTCTTTCAGCTCAATACTTACAACTGTCTCATGTTCTTCTCCTCAAACATAATAGGAAATGTTAACACAGCACTCAGAACTGTCCCTGAACTCTACTGAGACTGCATGAAGGGGTGGGCTTCATTTGAGTGAACGCTTGAGTGGAGCCTATGCCTGCATGGAATGCAGATGTCTTTCTAGTGCTGAAGGATGGTTGTGTTCTCATATATCTCCTCAATGCTTCAGAAAGTGCTTACGTCTCTTGTGACTCTCCATAGCTTTGATTGAAAGTATAAGCTACTGTCTTTTGGTGTGAAGATATAAAACATTGAGCTGATTTTCTGCTGAACCTGTAACAGACAGTAAATCTTTTATTACCTTACAACTTTTTGACATGAGGCAAATATGAGAAAAAAAAGGATGTTTTCAACTTTTAAGTATTTTAGATTGTAAGTAGGCATTTCCAAAGGTTATGTAGGCAACCTGCTTCCACTTGTTCATTCATGTTCTTTTTACTTCAGTAAACCTAAAAATTCTACAGTGTATGGTAGAGAGGAACAAAATTCACTATGGGAAGATTGACCTGGATATTTGACTAGAAAATTCAAAAATCTCCAGTCTGGTGTCTAGATCGAGAGCCTGCAGATTATGTTTGAGGATGGACAACTGACTGTAGTGGTCGTAGCCTTCTTTGACAGGAGCAGGAGCAGACCAAGGATGAGATCCGGTGAAAGCTAGCTGCACTCAGATGGCACTGCCTGAGTCTTCCCTGTACTTTCTATGCTTTTTGTTTTTCCTTTTCAGATTTCTAGCAGTGTCTACTTCCCTGGACACGGATTCATGGTGAGTGCCCTTCCCTGTATGAGGTTCCTGTTCATTTAAACTTGCATGGAATTAGATCCCAACTGTGTTTTTCTCTGATTGGTGACATGAGCCCTTCCAAGAGAGATTTCAGCAGCCAGAAGGACATTTGTATCTTCAACCAACGTGACAGTAAGCATGGTATTCTGTGTTTGCTTTCTTTAGACAGAAACTTTGTGTTATACTTTCTCCTTCTCTTTGCACAAAATAATTCCCACTACACACACACACACACACACACACACACACACACACACACACACACACACACACACACACACCAGGAAGCACAATAGCAGAGGGAATGGTACACTTTTATAAAAACTGTTTTTTTCATATAATATATCACTTTTATCCATTCAATGTAGCCATACAAGATCTTTTTTCAATATCTCTAGGGTTGAAATAGTAAAAAGTTCCCATCACTGCACAGTTTATGTACAGAAGTGGAGAAAGGAAATACAAGCACATTAATACATAATATAAAGTCAGAAATAGATTAGCAAAGGCAGAGCTGATGGTATAGCCGGGGAAGACATCTCTAAATCCATGCCATTTGGAAAGATTGAGCAACATAAATCCACAGGGAAACAGAAAGCACACAAAGCTGCTGGAGGAGGCTGGGGGATTAGAGGGTTGGGTGGCTGGAGTGCGGTGACCAAGAAGCAATGCAGTGCTGTTGAAATTGAAAAGATAGCCTGGGGGCCAAAGCAGGTAGAAACACACAGGTCATAGGAGGACACTATGCGTTTAAATATGGCTCTATGCTAAGGCACTGGAGATTCCTGGGGGTGGAGGCATGGCATGGTATGATTTACATCTCTAAATGATCCTTTGGAGCAGTTGCTGTGTAGCTCCTAAATTTAAGAGGGTCAAGCAGAGAAGCAGAGAGGCCAGGCAAGGGGCTGGTGAAATATTCCTGAGAGAAAAGATGGTACTTGGATAAGAATGGTAATAACGGAAGTGACTAAAAGTGGTTTAATTTAGAATATATTTTTAGGCAGGATTTGCTGATGGAAGTGAAAGAGACAAAGTTAGAGTGGAGGGTGACTCCAGCTGGCACATGGCTGTGGTATTTCCTGAAATAGAGAACACGTGGGAGCCAGGGAATCAAGGGTTGCTCCGGATAAATTTGAGATGTCTACCAAGCACCCAAGAAGATGTCAAATAGATGTTTGAATATGCAAGTCTGGAGTGTGAGGCTGACGTTTTAAGTTTGGAGAATATCAACCTATAGATGGAATTAGAAGTCACAGGGATGGAATATTTCAGCCCCAAAATGTTTGAACAGTGTCCAAGAGTTGGAGAATAAGAAGAATAGAGAAAAGGAAGCCAAGAAACAGGGATCAGGAGAAGAGCAAGGGCCACCAAAGAGCTGCTCACTGACCCAAGTTTTATCATGACGAAATAGGAACCTGTAAACAAACCATGACTCTAAGCCCAGAAATCCATGTCCAGCCTCATTCTTTCTTAGTCTCATTCCAGGCAATAACTTCCCATGATGGACAGAGATGAATAAGATGGTGTCTGAGTTCACAGCCCATCCATACTCTAAAAGGAGGATATTAAAACATGACATAATAGCTTTGGGAACAGAAGTGGGAATTAATGGAAGGGAAGAAAAAAGATAGTTTCAGCGCATTGGAGATTTTCAGCTGTAAGTGTAAAAGAGAATGAGAGCTTATTAAGTGAAAAAATAATATTCAAGGTAAAAGGGACTTTGCATAGTACGACAAGATAAGTGCCACCACCTCCTCTTGTTTTTATATGTATGTATTATATGCATGCCTATAGTCACCTAATCCATTCATTAGTGAATGGGAGATAAAACTGAGCAAGAGGATATATGTTATAAAAGTAAATGATTTTCATCTAAGGACAGTGACATGATCAGTTGACAATGGAGGAAATAAACCCTATTTCAGTTCATGAGATTTAGATGACCAATATGGCCGGACATTTGTTGAGCAGAGAGTTATTTCCTAGCAGAGGGAGTTGACAGTGTGTTGTGCTTTTTATCCATCTGACATCACCTCATTAGAAGTATAGGGAGGGTCAACAGAAGAAAGAAATTTGTTTATAAAATTCAAGTATATCAATTTTTGCTAGCTTCTCTAGGATTTGCTTACAATCACTTAGTATATTTTCAATAGAAAACTGTTCACGGAATTCACCTACTCGATCACAAAACTTCGACTAACTCATCTAAAGCTAAAACTATCATCAAGTAGGATAGTCTTTAACTAAGGAAGGCCTACTTTATAGTGAGACAGACACAACTTGGGAAAAATATTTTTATTTTTTGTTTGACTTGCAACTATGAGGAAAGAATCTGATGCAAAAAAACTTAGGGTGGTTAAGTGAACTAATTCTAAATGACTCAAATTACCTTTTAAAGACAACTAACAGAGACTAAAGATGAAAACATCATTCAATGATTAAGAATTGAAGGACTGTTTTGGGGTAGGGAAAGCACAGAAAATTTAACTCCAGATTAAGCAAAATCTAGGTACAAAGACCATTTCTCTAATATCAGCATAGATTTGTTAGAATCCCAAGTGGTAAAGACTTCAATTTATTTGCATGAATGCGGAGTTCAATAAGAAAAGACTCAAATTCAATGGGAGTAAAACTGCTTAATGATTTCAAACATTGCTTGTAATGTATTAATATAACAGGTTTGAATATCTATAATGGAGTCTCTTTCATTTGGTTCTTAAGGGTGTTCTTCAAGCCACTAATGCTGAGCGCTAGGTATGTGCTGAAGTACCTAAGAGGAAAGCACTTTAGGTTAAAAGCACTTTCTCTCACAGCCTCGGGTTAAAAGCTATTTCAAGATTCTTTAGTCCTCTGCTTCAGCTTAGAAGTGGCTTTGATGAGAAGTGCTTTGAGGCAGGTAAAGGATTTCATAATAAACCATATTAAGAGCCCGGGAGTCGTGTGGTTCTGTGGAGCACTGGGGCGGGTGTGTAAGCTGTGCGTATGGATTCCCATTCTCTGTAGGTTGTTGGAAGCAATGTGGCTCACTAGTTATTCTGTGTAAAGAAACAGAAAGCCAGTTCCAGCAATGTCACTGGAGAGAAGGGATTATGAGTCCAAATCAGAAGGCCATGGTGCACACATTTCTGAAAACAAGTTGTCTTTTTGGGGTTTCCAGCCAAATACTGTCTGTTTCTTATTGCAGAAAGGGACAATTGAAAGACATTTCTAAAACACCTTATTCTGCCAAAAATTTACCCACAAAATTGAATGACTAGGCATCCCATTGTGAGAGGCCATTTTGTACCTCACACGTTTTCTAGTCAGGCCCAGTGATTACCCAGGCAACGGGACTTCTTGTTGGGATGTGAAGGGACTGTAGAGATGGGATGGACACCTTGTTGGAAGTGTCTACTGAACACAGAATGACAGCAGAATGAAGTCTACCACCCTTAATGTTTTCCTGTATGTGTTGATATCAGCGGAAGAACTGTCTGTGAACTTGCTGAGGTCAATGAGAGTTCTAAGAAAGGACAAAAGGTACATGTACAACAGCTATATCCTGGGGCTAGGAATGAATTCTGTTAAGAAAAGAGCTAAGACACAAAGAAATGGAGCAATTTCGCACCTTGTGAGATTCAAAGGCGCAGAGTGATGCTATAGGTCTTTGAAAACCATCTGCGCATGCACATGGGGAAAAGCAAAGAGCCATCTTGTAGTCTCTGTTCTACCCAGGCTCAAAGGCAGGATTGAGCATACGTGGGCACTGGGGCGTTTCTGCAACCTTAGTTGCCCTAGGCCGGGAAACCCATAACTCTCAAGGTTGCCGTTTGCCCAGTTGCCATGATATTCTTTCTTGGGGCGGTCTATAGACAACAATGTCTAAAAGAGGAAGAAAAAAAGAACAGGAGGCCCATTTGACAATCCTCATTCTAGGCAATGCACTCTAGTAACTACTACTGGGAACATGGGAAATTGGGTTCCTGGAGCGAAGAGCCATTCACACTTTCTGTTAGGATTTTGTAAGAATCAAGTAAAACTAGATCACAACACCTAAAGCGAACAGTTCAGCGGCATCGCTTTCCAAAGTCTTTCCATCAACCTTCTAGTGGAGATGGTTGTGTTGTCTACACTCATGAAATTGCTGAGTTAAAATATTGCTCTGTAGCAGGGTTAAAAAGACTCATCTTACAGAAGGGGGCACAAGGTATTTATCTTTGTGACCCAGGGTTTACATATTGTTTGGCACAGGATAGATTAATAAATGTTTTTAAAGATAGTAAAAGGCAAAATATTCATCCAATAGAAAAATTGTACAAATAAGCTTTTCGTGGAAGTTCCTTTAGCTTACAGTAGTCCAAAACAACTACACCAAACCACTGTTATCATCAAATTCTCCACATTTTATCCCAGTCCAAACGGTTGAACTCAGAGACTCAGCCTAAAGACCATAGAAGAAGGGAAACATTAAACTTCCCCACACTTTCTACTTGTAATTTTCCCCAAATTTGTGACCTGAATGCTCCTTAAGGCATCTAGCATTTGATATTTTTGAACATATATCTTCCTCACTCATATTTGGGGAGCTTTATGGAAGTTTGCACCCCCTAGTAATACAATGTTTCAGTGTACATATCTCAGTAGGCAATATGAATAGCTATCAAAACTAATGCAGAAAGAAATTTAGCACGTCCTGATTTAGCACGGAGCTAGGTACACAGAATGTTTCAGATGCTGCCTTTATTAGTGGTGTGTCATAAAGCTTGTACCAGGATCAATCAGTTTTGACAAATTCAGAGCGTATTCTCCCTAATCACGAGAATGCTGTACACTGGCAAGATGAGATTTAGAACATAAAATTAGTAGTTGGTGTTTGTTACAGTAATTGCTCTTTATAAAATGTCAACAATCCTAAGAGGTATTATTTGGAATGTGTGAAGACAGATAATTTCATCACCTTGCCCAAATTTACAAAACATGTAAGCAGTAAAGACAAAACCAGACTTCAAATCTATTTTAAAATTCGGTAGTCTTGATGGTTCAAAGCGTACTGCTTTCCTCGATAAAAACAAAACTGAACGAAACAGCAACAACAAAATAGGGTTGTCCTCTGACTAGCATAGCAAGAGTCTTGGCTAACCTGTCTTTTACCATTACCTAAGCACCCCATCAGTTCCCACACTCAAGGAAGGAAATCAACGTCCAAATATGTAATTATTTCAAGTGTGCCTAATACTGCAAGACTAAGTATAGCTTTTGTGTTTATCACTTTCTTTCAAGAAAGAGTCATATATTTTCTTAGATATCCTTGGGGTCGTGGTCTCAAGTCGGGTTATAACAGGGACGGTAGACTCAGACCATTCCCAGCGGAGACTGTTTACAGCCTTTCAAGGGTATGCTTGATTAACCAGTACAGATTCTTAATTTCAGGTTTCAGATGAGTGACAAAGATCTGTGCACGAACCTGAAGGTCAGTCAGTGGTCATGTCTATAGTAGGTTCTTGGAGAATCACATCTGGGCCACCAGGAAGTAGCCTCAGACAGAGGCTTTTTGATAAAGTTCACACTGTTGCTGCTGATTGTGGGTATAGATAGATGTCTTTGGCTATAGCATCGAAAGTCTTTCCACTAAGACTTTTACCTTGAAATGCTTAGTCCATCCATAGAATTCCCCAGGCAATGTATCTTGTGTTCCAAATCATTCTCCACTGAATTATGTTGCCTCGAACCAAGTAAGTCTGTGTGGTCTGTGTTTATCACCACTGGCTTGTGTCCTTTCACCCCCCCACCCCTGGGACAAAGGCACATTTCCTCCTGTGTCATCCTTATCTGCAAGCAGGAAGTTTTCAACTCTCACACCAGTCATGTTGGTGATACTTTCCACATTTCACCCTGGCGTCTTGAGTTGAATTCCACCAACCTCATTACAGACCTACCCATTTATGTGTCTATGTTTAACTCTACATTACAAACCAGTATATTTTTTCTATACTATTCACTCAACCTATAAGCATCTCACCGCATATCCATGACTGGGTTGGAGCACAATACATTAGCCAGGCCAGCCTCAAATTTAGAGATAAGCCTGTGTCTGCCTCGAAAGTGCTGTGCTGAGGTGGAAGGCTTGCCAAGTCTGGAAGTATGTTTGATGCAAGGTTTAACATGCTCGATTTTCTAATATATTTTTGACTTTATCAACTGATAATTATGTGAACAGATTCATAACCAAAATAGGCTCTGTTCTTTTGACATGTTATTCGTCTTTAAAACAACATTAAATGAGGTCTTGTCAAACGTTGTACATAATATTGAATAGTGCATGCCAATTAGTTTTTAAGATAAAAAATTGGAGCATGCTTAGAGTCTTAGTGCGTTTGACATGTGGAAGTACACAGTGTTCTACTCTTCACAAGACAATGCATGAGGGAGTTCATGGGTAATGGCTTTTCTGACACTTAGCTTATTTGTAATCTCAAGATATTAAGCTATCCTCTGGACATTACTTTCAGACCATCTACTTTTTTATTTCTCAGCCTCTAGTCATGTGATAGATTCCTTCCTTGCGAGGTTAACTAAGGCCAGGCCTCTTCCCACTCTATCTTTTTTTTTTCTTGTATGAATTTGAGTTATAAGTTCAAAGGGACATGTTAGAAGTGATATATTCTAGTTAACGGCCTTCACATGTGTTTAACTTGGATGACATCTCCTCGAAAATTTCCTTCCTGTCTAATGTGGCTAGATAAGAAAATCATTGAAGTATTGGCGCTTGACAACCATTGAAAGAGATTGGAATTTGTCTTTTCGCTCTGTTTTAAGGGCACCACGTCCTATGGAAACATCAGTGCTGGTGGCAGGTTCTTAGATGATGGTCTGCAGAAACCATCTACCTAATAAAAGCCCAATCCAACAGTTGTGTGCATTTCAGGAAGGTGTCAAGCTAGGTAATTTTATGATTCTTGTCCAGATGTACAGATTATAATTTTGGCAAAATTCAAGAAGTAAATAGTATCAAGATTATACTTCTGAACAAAGTTTAAGAATTAAATGTATACAATTTCTTACACATATTGACCAAAACATTCATGATTTTTTTAATTTCCTAAATTAGGAGATCATTTGGTTTTCTTGCATGTATGAATGAATGTATAAATTTTGACTAAAAGTATTGCCCAATATATTTGAAACTCTCGTTTAAAACTAGGCAAAAAAATTGCTGAGATATTGGGAATATGCTAATGGGCACAGTGATTTAGATTTTATCTCAAAATAGTAAAGTGAGATGGGTATATGTTATTCAGCTTTATAGTTCTTCAGCAGATCCAGATGCTTTCTCAGTTAGCTCTATGAAGTGTGTGTAATGTTTTTAATGGGATATCAAAAGTAAGATAGGAGAGATATTTGAAGATAGAACATAGTTAGGGCAGAGAATTGTATAGAAAGGGCCTTGACTCTTGGAAAAAGTCATATTATAGAAGGCATGTATTATAAACAGATATTCTTATAAACTTTAAATACTTCTGAATTCTTTTCTTTACTAGGTCTTTTCCGCAGCAATTACTAAATTGTGAAAATATATTTGATAGAACTTGCTTTATGTAAGGTGTAGCTAATTTGAGGAGGAAGAAAAAGTTTCCTTATTCCTCTTCTACTTGCTTCTCTTTCTCTTGTCTGAGAAGAAAAATATTTAGGTCATGTTTTTAAATAGTGAAAACAATAATAACATTTCCCAGGGAAATAAGGAAGTGAGGATGAGGCTTTGTTTAACTTATCTGTGATAAGACCCTTTGGGTCTCTGGCTTTTATGAGTTAAAGCAAGAGATATACATGACACTCCAACCCTTCTCTTATGACAGTTTATGCTTCCTATACAGGTTATTTAACTCAAATGCATGGGAAATAGACACAATTAGCACCTTCTGGAATGCTACTTAAGTTAAACGCTCCCTGCAGATTAGAAATCTACTGTACAAAATATCACCCGGTTTGTGAAGAATTATTTCTTCTTTAAGCTCCTGAATATTTTTGGGCAATTTAAAATGTAGACAAAGGTTGCTTGAGAGTAACTATGCTAGGAAATGAAAGGAAAAAAAAATTTCCCACAGTACTGGAGCCTGTTTCTAAGAGTTCGTACGTCCTGTGCCGATGTACATTTTAATCATGCTCTCTTTCAGCTGTTATCAATTTAAAACCAATGAAACTCCCACACTGAGTCCATTTGAGCAGTCAATTTTAATATCTCCAGGCATCTGTAGTTATTCTGAATGGGCTGCAAAAGCAGGGCTAACAAGTTAAGCTCTAACCATAAGTCGGCACAGGCTGGTAAGGCATACATCAAGCACAGACAGCTAGTCAATACTCCAGTGTGAAAAACCAGCTAGCCACTTTAAGACGAGCAATATATTCATAATATGTTCGGCAGTCTGCTTTGCATTTCTTTCTTGATGGCTATGAGTTCAGCTCCAACGTCAACAGGGTGACTCTCAAGCACCCTAAGAATTGCATTTAAGGGAAAGGTGGTTACTTTTGTGATCTGCATGTAATGTCTTTAAGAATGAGAATGGAGGGTGAGGGAATGTACCTTTTGCGACTAAATATCTAGAAAGTGTCTTTAATGGACGCTTTTTATTGAAAAAAAAATAGCCATATGTTCTGGATCTCTGAGCACGGACCCTACTTCAAATATTATGTCACTGTCAGGCCATGTGTCTCAATGTTGTGTTTGGAAAACATGGCTGCCAGAAATACCTCATCCTCTCCCAGGAGTGGCTGCAAGGCGGGATCTGCCTCCTGCAGACAGAAGACGACATTGAAGGAGGAGTATTCCAACGAGATCAAGGCAGTCACCACTTCCATCAAACCCTTTCTAACTTTGGGCCATGGAGCCCTGGGGGAGGGAGTGCAGGGTGTTTATGACATTTAGCCGCTTTCCCAGAACTCTTTTATGTACTTTTATCTTCAAAAAGAAAGAACATATTAAAGCGACATAACTGAGGAGGAGCAATACTACATAAAGTTTATGTTTTCCGATCTGTTGCCCCAGAAAACGCTTTGATAGAACACACTTGGAGCAACACAGATCATTTCAAAGAATGATCTGAGCGATAGACCTCTTCGTATTGCAGTTTGGCTGGCATGGAGAGACAGCTAATTGTGATTAGTCAAATTCTGATCAAACATATTCCTTCCTGCCATAGACAAAAGTAAAACTGCAGGGAAAGAACGCTTGCAATTGGAGCTGTTTTCCTGATGAATGCATTTTATAGGGGCTGGCTGACGTGTTTTCTTTCTAAGGCTTGTTCACACCATCTTGCCCAGGCTGGCCTTGAGCACCTGGGCAGCAATGAGCCTCCTGTATCAGCCTCCTGTATCAGCTTGCTCCAGGAACTCAGAGCAAGCACGACTACACCTGGCTTGAGGATGGTGAATTTTAAATCATTAATAAGGTAGGGCAATAAAGCAAACGAAAGTTACTTTATTTAGAAAAAAATATACTGATGTAATTTCTTTATTTTGTTTCGTAAATTTATGAGGTATTGGTGATTTATTACAGATATGGCGATTTATTATAGATACGAATTTGGGGGTGTTTATAAGCCAAAGTGTCAGTGATGGTAAAAGATACTGAGGACACTCCCTTAATCTTAGGATATGTCAAGATGAATGTTGACATCAATACTTCCTTGTTTGTAGCAGCCTAGCACATCTGCTGAGCATTGTCCCTGATGAGATGCTTGCTGGGAGAGTTCTGGTGTGGGTGATTTTTAGAGACACACTCATCATACACATACTATAGAATCTTAAATCTTACTTATATCACGCAGAAGGACAGGATAGAGCCAGTTCTCAGATATATGGCAAATCCATCTGTCTGGCTGCATATAAAACATTTATTTATGTATTTGTTCCTTCTCTAGATCAGGATAAAATTATGCTTCAGTCTCCTGGAATTAGCTACTTCAAAACAAAATGAAATCAGCAACTAATACTTTGTATGGAGAGTAGGATTATAAAAATTAGAGGGGGAAAACTCAGTATCTAGAACTGGCTTTGGAGTTGTTCACAGGTTCACAGAGGCCACGGGAAGGGGGTTCTTAACATTGGCAAAGGGCACATGTCTTTTCAGAGAGGAAAGATTTAGGATATGATGAGAGACATGAAATATTCATGAACTTCTTGTCTATAGCGCAGAAGACTTCTGACACCTAAAAGAAATAATATATCAGTCTGACTTTTGGTCATCTGCAACTAGTCAAGAACATGGTTTGAGCCGGGCAGTGGTGGCACATGATTTTAATCCCAGCACTTGGGAGGCAGAGGCAGGCGGATCTCTGTGAGTTTGACGCCAGCCTGGCCTACAAGAGTGAGTTCCAGTACAGGCTCCAAAGCTACAGAGGAACCCTCTCTCAAAAATCCAAACCAAACCAAAACAAACAAAGAAAAAAGAACATGCTTTGGAGAGTATTATCCACTAAGTTGTACAAAGATGGCTTGTTTTAATTATAAACATGTATACACAGATGAATACACATACACATTTTGAGTTAGTGTACAGTGTATGCTTAAAACATGGTATACATTCACAGGATGAAGCCAAGCACAACATGACTTACAACTGCTTCCCATTTTTGGTCGGCATCTTCAACTTCTTTTATTTTTAGAATTTATTTTTATTTTATGTGTATGGGTGTTTTGCTTACATGTGTGTCTGTGTACCACAAGAGTGCAGTTCCTTCAGAGACCACAAGGTGTCAGATTACCTGGAACAGTAGTTACAGATGGTTGTAAGGCACCATGTGGGTGCTTGAGATTGAACTTGAGACTTCCATAAGATTACCCAGTGATCTTAACCACTGAGGCATCTTCAGCCTCTCTATTCCTCACTTCATAGAAACCTGATAGTCTTCCAGATGGAAGATTCAAATACGCTATTCCTAATTGGTACTAAAAGTCTACTAACCTTAAAGAGTATGTGTCAAAATTCTAGATTTAGGATGAGTGTGTTTTGTCTGAGCATGGGGCTTGGAAATCATTAACTACAAAGAAAATGCCACTTTTCTCTAACATTTTCAATCAATTTTTGGTCAAGCCCATTTATGTAGGGCAAGCCCATGGATCTGGAGGGAAGATTATACATACATACATACATCTTAGAGTCTCAAATAATATTACATTCTGACTAATTCTGTAAGAAAAGTCTCTTCCCATAAGAAAATAAATCCTTGAACCACAAGCAAACCTATTTGTTAAACTGGCTCATCATTTTTCTCTTCCCTAACTAGGAATTCCCCTTTCTGGATCTCATTTTCTTTCATTGTCCCAAAGTTGATATGTTTTTAATATCCCGTAAGCCCTGATCATTCCCTCCCAGGCTAACAGGCTGTTAAAAGACGTAGGCTACCCAGGTGCATGATTTCCACAATTTCTCCATTTCTCATGGCGACCCAAATTTTATTATTGAACAAAAGCTAGCTATGTGGTACTCTATTAACCATACATTTACTCCTAAGAGCCTTCAAATAACAGAAACCGCCCAGGACCTATTAATGCAAAGGAACCAGGAAGCTTGTAGACCAAGATAAAGAAGCTTAAGGTTGGCTATTAATTTTGGAGAATATTAAATCATGACATAGCTCACACGTAAGGATCACAGTTCAATTATGAGCCATAAAGAAGTTTGAAGAAAAGAAGATTTGTAAGATTATTTTTAAGCACATAAGTATATATTGTGGAAGCTGTGAGAGTGCTTCATGCCCAAGCAATGACAGACCCACGCCCTAGTGTATAAATCCAAGCACAATTATTCTTGGCCTCACAGTGAGAGGTGGCAAAGTTGAGCATGAACCTACTAAAAACTGCATTGCAGTGTTGCTCAGATAGAGGTTTCCTTCTGGAACTAACAGTGGGCTGATAAGATTATTCTGTCATCTATACATTCTACCAAATTATTTAAAAATACTTTTCTTTAACTCAGTTATTTTAGTATTCATAAACACAACTGGAAAACACAAGACTGACTTGTATTTGTTGTATGAATGGTGACTATTTCTTTATTTCTCAATATAACTGATAAATATATATATATATATATATATTTTACAAAAGTACTGTGACTTTTCAAAGACATTTTCTTCTTTGACAGAAATTTTAAACAATTAGTTGTGCTTGTGTAGGGCGAAATTACTTAAATGCCCCTGCAGTTAGCTGACATGATCAAGTGAATATAGCTGGGAAAGAAACTAGCTCATGCCAGCTTACAAATAAAGATTATAAACTAACAAATAAAAGATTGCAAACTAAAGAGAATCAGAAGGATAAGACCAAGTTCTCAGCTCACTTTTTTTGAAACCAGTGTGTTCAGTGTCCTAGCCTTTCTAAGATATTTGCCAGACATTTGAGCAAAATAATTGATTTGACAAAAATACAATGTAATAAGTAAACTGAAAGACTCAAATGAAATGAATGAATCCAAGAATGAAAGATAGTAGTTTAAAATAAAAAATTAAACTTCCAAAGTAACAAAAAATTCTAAGTTATGTCTTAAAGAAAAGCCATACACACATACGTAGTTTTAACTCAGAAAAGGAACATACTGAGTGTTAGTGCTGTTATTGACTGTGGCTAAGTGAGTGTCAAGTTTACTCTCATGAAGTGGAAGAGAATGAGGTATGCAAAAAGCACAGAGAAAAAGAAAGAAATTCAGATAAAGAATTATTGATACTCTTATAAAGACTGAGGGATAATACTGAGAATTCCTTCATGCTAGAAGAAAAATTACGATTGGAAAAACAATTCATTCTGGTGATCTAACCGTGAGACAAGAACTCAAAAGAGGAACAGGACACACATGGGAGGAATGTGTCAACACCCAAACAAAAAGATCATTTTAGAGTTGAAAGGAATCATCATCCTTGGGATTAAGTGCTAAGCAGAATAAATTAGACAAGTATTGTCAACTATATACATTATCTTGTTTATAAAACTTAAACACAAAGTACCAAATGATTTTAATTTGAGAGAGAGAAAAAAGCAACCATTACTGTATAAAAGGTGAATTATAAGAATGGAGAATTTAATTCTGTCTTTTAGAAGTAGTGGAATTTTATATCTAAACGAACCATTGGTACAGTATGTGGGCATTTGCTGGGGGATAGAACTTAGTAACATGAACAAGGCTATGGGTTTTATCCCTTTCAAAACACACACACACACACACACACACACACACGCACGCACGCACGCACGCACGCACGCACGCACTCACGCACGCACGCATGCAACCAAACCAAACAAACAAATGCAAAACCTTGTTAGGTTGATGGAAGCTTGAGGACTTCTAGAACAAACACACACTCAAACAAACCCCCCAAATGGTAGCTATATTGAGAGTGTTTTCTAAATGAGTTAATGATTCCTGTCTCAAAGTGACAAAAGGGACTAGAATAAGAAGGCGTAATCATGAGGTTTCCAGACAGCAAATACAACCCAGAGCACTTAGAGAAAATTCGGAACATATTAAGACAACATTTCCAGCTGAGGTTTCCTTATGAATTTAGAAGATAACCAGAGAGAAAAGCAGGGGATAGAAGAGCAAAACAGAAAGACAGGAGAGAAAGTAGTTGATAGCTCAAAAGCTAAGGTAGAAGGACAGAAAAACAACAACAACAACAAAACCTAAGAGGTATCTGCACAGAAAAATCACAATAAAAAATTCTGATTGATTT
Organism: Ondatra zibethicus; assembly: GCA_004026605.1. Classification (NCBI taxonomy): domain Eukaryota; kingdom Metazoa; phylum Chordata; class Mammalia; order Rodentia; family Cricetidae; genus Ondatra; species Ondatra zibethicus. The sequence goes on along the minus strand of PVIU01000173.1, from coordinate 24,265 downwards.
TAACTGGTGAAACAACCTTGGGAAGCAAGAACATTAACATTATCCCTTGTGGAACCCATTGGCCCATGGAGTTTATAAACAACTTTAAGAATAATAAAGCAACACACCACAATCTTAAGATACAGAATACACAGACAGACTAATCAACATTAAAAATGCAAAAGATATTGGCAAACTAGTCTGCATCCACACAACAATCACACAGATCAGGAGCTCGTCTCCTGAAGGCCTGTGAATAGAAACCAACATGGTGTCTCCGTAAGAACAGAGTGGGAATGGAGCTAGAAACATTGCTTAATAACGCACATTCTGAGCTTCCTCTGTTATCTTTATGTCTTTAAATAGATTCATATACTAATGATTAAATATAGAAGCAATATGGTATTAATTTCACTTGGGTTCTATATATAGTAAGAAGAATAAAACAATTTTCTAAGACACAGCTCTTATTTTTATACCAGGAAGCCTTGGTTGTTCCTAATAAAACAACAAAAGCCGAAACACCAAACAATTGTTACCTTTTCTAAAAGCTGTAAACCCAAATAATTCCTCTGTATGAACATCAATGCTATTATTTAAAAGATTACAACAGAGAAACTTGGATAAAACTAAAGAGCTATTAAATTCCATAAATGAGTTGCAGTTATGAAGAAACACACCCACTGCCCTAAAATGCACTTATTTGCTCACAATTTATATATAAAGCTGATTCAAACTGTGGGTCCAGTGAGCAGCTCACAGTAATAAACTCATACATCTGAAAACTCCTTCCTCCCTTAGGCAATGCAAATCCATTTGTACAATTTCAGAGGTTGTCTTGTGACTTGCCATTTTATTATATTTGGTATCACTGTATTTTTCTCGATAGCTATATTAAAAAAATTATAAAATTCCTCCCCATCAAGTGACTTTCTGGATCTAGATTTTAACCTATGCAGTCACATCTTGCCAGGTCTCCATGGCTCAAAAGCATGGGTTTTGCCTAAAGGGCTGTGACTATGTGTGCTTTGTGGACACCACCCTGAGTGTCACAGTCTATAAGGTACTGGCTTCTGTCCTCTCAGTGGTGTTGAGGATTGGTGAAGGCCAGAGCTTAGTCCCCTCTACCTCTGGAAACAAGTACATTAGAAAGCAAACACTGGAAAGTATACAGGGCCTTAGCAAATCAACTCTGGGTCTGGAAGGTCATTTAAAGAATGTGATACAAATGCTCCATTTAGAAACAGCACTGATTCATTTATAGAGAACACTAGCACTCTTTCTAAATACTCGTCCCCTTGAAAGAGGTTTTCTTTCCTTTCTTTTTCTTCTTTTTCTGGTGAAATTAACAGTTTAACTATTCATCATTTATTTTTATGTAATTTTTCTTAGCTGATTAAAATTTTGATTTTATTTTCTCCCCTGACTCTGTCTTAACTATGAAAATTGTGCTGAAGTGTTGAATTTGACTAGCCAGATGCTTTTAAAAATTGGTTTAATGCCATTTATCTTGCTGGGAAAAAAAATCTCAGTGAAAGCCTTGAGAAAAGTTCATAGATAAAATTGAAACAAGCCAGGAAGTGACTACATTTGCATAACTTGATCTGTATTTGGAAAAAAAAAGATGCCGCCGAAGACAACAATGGAAGCTTATCAAATCAGAATTACACATAGATTTTCCATAGCTCTGCTAATGAATACTGACTCATCGCTGAGCTATGGTGAAACCTCAATGGTGCTCTAGTTAGGAAAGCAGGCATACATCAGTCAAAGTGCATTAGCATTGGCTCCTAGGCTGCCTTCTCAGGCCATTCTAGAGGGTGCTGGTGAGGCTAGTTGGCTCACCTGACTTGAGCCAGATCCTACCGCTGAATCAAGAAGCTGTTCATTTTACTGCAGTCTCTCTCTCTCTCTCTCTCTCTCTCTCTTTCTCTCTCTCTCTCTGTCTCTCTCTGTCTCTCTCACACACACAAATTTAAGCTTTAGGTAAAGTTAGCATTGTGTGAGTTGCTAATGAATTTTCTCTATCTCATAAGTAGACAGATAACTTATACCTGATACTCTTTCTAAAATTGGGCCATCTAAAGGATGAACCCAAAGGTAGAACTGACTGAAGGTTACTGGATGAGGTTGACTTGGCAGTGTGTCGAATTTGCCCTCTCCAGGTGTGTGTAATTATTCCTATGTAACATACGGGAAAGCTAAAGTTCAGGAAAAATCCCTTCACGTTGTCAACAGAGTTAACTGGTAGATCCAAAACCTGAATTCTGATTATTCTCATGCACGGAACTATCTTTCCAGTCTCACGCCTAGCATAGGTGAGGATTATTTTTCTACCTGAGATACCTTTGCAGAGCGAATCTCCTTATTTTGCTTCACGTGGAATGTCATCCTCTAGGCGTCTCTGGCTTTCTTCCTAGCATTCTCTAAGACTCTGGTTTCAGTGACCAGATACCACTATTGAAATCAGGATACATTTGGCAGTGAAAAGGGCTACTGATATTAAGTATGCTGGAACAACAGATGTAAACAATACAGGCCCATGGGAAAACACACTGTCATTCTCGTGGGCCATCTCCCAGGACAGCACTTCTCTGCTCCTGGTACAGAGGCCAGGTCCTTCGAGGCCAACTCTGGCTACTTCTTTTCTCTATATATAATCTCATACCACCAACTTTATTTACTCAAGGGTCATTTTTCTGGACAACTATATTTTCTTCCATTACAGAGAAAGCCACGAAAACGACACTGTACCGTACCTTTAATGATTCCCTTTTCTTGCAAAGTTTTCAGAGAAGGTCTCCGGGAGATGAACTTCTTCAGTCTGCTCTTCACACGGTTCTTATCACTTGTATCAGAAGCACTGTGATGCAGCCGGAACACTGAGAATTGAAAACAAAGTCAGGGTTTTGGTTTGGTTTTGCTTTTTTGTACATTTTTGTTTATGATTATTACTTTGTGTAAAAACAAACGCGAGACAAGTTACAGAATGACTACTACATGGATGGCTACCAGGGCACCTCTGTCTAGCTAGGGCAGAGGAATAAAATTTGTCTACATGAAAGCATTGTGCTATTGTATCCAATGTCAAAGAGAAGAGGGCTAGCTAACTCATTTCTATTCCCATTCTCTTAACATAGAAACCTTCCTCTAGATAATTCCATTTCCTTGCATCTAAAAACAAAGTTACAGTCAGAAAAATAACCTATTGGAGGAGTGCGTTAGCTCTGCTAATTTTAATAAATATTGATTACATACTAGATCTACCTACATAAGGTATTGTTTTGAAAGTTTTACATACGTAAATGATTTTGCTACTCTTCTTTTTTTTGATATTAACTCATGTGATTTCTTTTCCTGGGGCGCAGCCACTTCTTACTCAAATTCATGAAATTTGCCTCAGAATTTTCCACATTCCTCTAACTCCTCTGCCCTCAGATCTTCGTTCTATTTTCAGTCAAGTGTGTGTCACACTCAGTCCTGAACAAAAGTCTGTTGATCATCACATTCGATACTGAGTTATGGGAATTCAATGACAAATGTAACAAATGTAATGTAATAGACTCGGGGCTTTCAGAAAGCCTATGGTCCAGCCATATTCACAGGCTGTTATTATTAATTACTGATGGCAATATGATATGTCTGTGAGATAAGATATATCCTATTTCTGTCTCCACTATTTTAACCCAATTATCGACAAAAATGTGTAGTCTGTTTTTAAAATCTGCCTTCTTCAGAGGGTGAGAAAAGAATTCTGTAATCAGTCATAAAAGAGTATGTCTGCATCCTTCTTCCTCCAGCTTGGACCCCAGGCAGGAGCAAATTCCAGCTGGCAAGGGGAGAAGTCAAGATGAAGTCCCCAGCAGAAGCAGGTGGACATCCTGCCTACCTGGTAGCTGTGGAGAATGATGGAGTTTTATTTTTAAATTAAGTTTCAAAAATTGGTTGGGATTTGAGACGAGGTGCTTATATAGAACTGAGAACAATACTTATCATAGAAAAGGACCATAATACATAATTTTACCTGAAAATAATGGTTTCCAGCTATCTGTGTTTTAGGCCAGATGAGTTTTGTGGTTGTAGCTATAGAGAACTTTTTACATAATCTCCGCAGGTTGCCAGCAGTACCTCCTCATTAGGCATGACAATCAAAATCACCTCTAGACATAGCCAAATGTACTTTGGAGGGAGACACAATTGTCCCTGCTTGAGAATTATCGCCTAAACTAATTGGGGCAATAATATGGCACACTTAAACCCTCCTTTCTTGGTGGTAAAAGGTTCATCAGCACACCAAGAAAACAGCTTACATTCTGGCCTAGGCATTGCAATGGACCTCAGTGGTATATGAATAGGAATAGTTAATACCGTAGTTAATACTACAGTACTGGGGAGAATGATGGAGTATTTCTACAATCTTAACTACTATAAATAATTAAATATATATATTTATTATACTATACTGTAATCAAAGGTTCCAGGTCTGCATTCGTGTGTGAGGCTAAAGAACACTTAGTGTCCTTCAAAGACACGTGTCTCGGAGTGATTTCATTCGATTTCACAGAGCTGGTAATTGTATGGAACAGCTAATTTAAGTTTTTCTAGGTTGCCAAAGATTCTGTTTGCCATTTCTTTTCTCACCTCAAACCCCTGCAATTTCCATGCTAGGGTGTCAAAAACCGTAGGACCAGGCAGCGTGGTTTTGTCTGCCATTACAGAGCTCATAAGCATTTGTGACTAGAAAGTGCTTTGCAAATTAACACACACACACACACACTCTACAAATGTTACAGTATGAAAATAATTATGTAGTGAGTTATATCTTTTTGGAACCCCCTAGGTATTCCAGAGATAGTATTCTTAAATATATATATATATATATATATATGTACAGTATATTGTTTTCAATCCCACCATTTGGCTCCACATGTGAGAAATGTCTGCAAGGTGTATTGGATTGTAAGGAAAATGAAAAATGGTTTCGAAATGTTTTAACCTCTTTCCTTCTTACCCAGCCTTACAGCATCATGGGTAGGGTTACACAGTTTTGAACAGAGGCGAACTCTCCATAGGTGCTTATAATGATGGCCTCCCTGAGTGTCACCTTCCATTTCCTGAAGCTGTAAATAATCATCCTTAGACGAGTCCGATTGCAAGGCCTTTGCCATCAACGCTTTGCTCATTTTGTTCTAAGGAGAGTTATGAAGACGTTAAAGTCAGTAGAAGACTGTAATATATGGCATACTTTTTATTAACCAAATAACTAGAAAGAAAGTGCTATAAATACAAAATAAAAATGTAAGAGACGCCTGGCTATGAAGACAGGTCCATCCCGGGGCCCTGCAAACGGCAGTAAAAGCCTTTGAATATTGTGGTTTACAAATCTGATGTTAACAGCCAAACTTATAAAACAGTTTATGCTTTTCTGTTGTCAAGGGAGAAGAACTTGCCAAATTGTTCATTTTAAGTAAATACAACATAAGCAATTAAGGAAAGCAAAGTTTAAACACATGCCTGTGATAATCAGGACAGCTCGCTTCTGATCTCTCTCCTGATCCCACAGAACACTGTTCCTTTCATTTTCCCACAGCACCCAGTGACCCCACACATACTTTTAGAAACTTGTAATCACACAGTGCAAATAAAAGGACACTTTACTGGAAAATACACAGTGTGGTACAATAATCCATCATTTATGAAAAATAGAATTCAGCCTTTTCTTTTTCCTCAGAGATTTAACTACTTTTTGAGGGTGAAACTTCCTGCAGTTTGAAGATTTATGTTAAGCCAATGAGCAGTTTTTTTCCATTCCCATTTAAACATTTTATTTGAAAATGAAAAGAGCTGTTAGAGATATGGTTTGAATTCTAAAGCAGTTAATCTGATTTACAGAGGAGAACAGGAATGTCTCTTAATTCTATCTATTGTCACCTCCATGTAAGTTAGCTTGGTTGTGCATACTTTCCGGGGTTTCTGGAAATAATGCGCATATTTCCTTTATATTTTCCTCTTAGTTTTCCACTGATTGTAAAATTTTCTTTGAAGCTCAATAGCATATTTTTCAAAGACCAAGAATATTTTTTTAAGAAAAATATGCAATATAAGTTTGAGCACGTAGAGGCAAATAGCACTACCTTTAAACGGGATTCTTAACCAGTTGAGAGATTTAATTGGTGCTAAGGCAGAGAGGTGCTAGGCTTCTGCACTTTGGAAGGTTTTAGGATAGCGAGCTTTCTCAGATGATCTTCAGTTAATAGCATTATGTGTGACAGTAAGCATTAACTCAACATAAGTCTTCTACCCAGGCCAGTCTTTGGGGAGTTCCCTGGTACCTCTTGTGCATTTTTTTCCCACAGTAATGGAGGGAAGGGCCACACAGTGTGGATGACGGTCATCTACTACCATTCTATTAAGGGTATGGGAACCACAAAAGAAAACCCCAAATCTTCCAGAATCTAACAGTTTGGATAATATAATCCAGGATCATGTATCTGCCAGAACTTTGCTTGCTTGGGACTTATTTTGAAATATTTCCTTTTCCTGCCAAACTGCTGTTCTCGCAGTATTCCCATGTCACAATTACATGTTTTCATTGTTATTTTTTTATATTTGGAAATTCTAGGAGAGCTAAGGCTTCAGAAATGTCACTAAAAGAGAGCAGAGTTGCTACTCCTCAGAAATACAGCATTGAGCAGCTTTCAGGGCGACTTCCTTTCATTTTACTAAAGGCATTTTGCGTGAATCAACCTCAGGTGAGGCTAGAGAGTCCCGTTAACAGCCAGGAGTCGCCAGCATTTCAGCTTCCATTCAAGAGGACAGCAGGGCAAAGCTGGCAGGAATGGTCAGTGCAATCAGTTTAGCACCCCATGGTGTCCGCAGCGAGAGATCCAGAAAGAAATGTCAAAATAAGGTCAAACCAGACTCTTCATCTTCAGAGGTTCTGAGGTACTTCTCAAACCATCCCAAGGACTGTCCTGAGAAGCATGCTGTTGCCTCAACTCAGGTTTTCCAACACAACTTTCTTGTATTTGGGGGTTATTCTGTATTGATGCCTTCTTAACAGTACCTTTACCCAAAAGTGGTGAAAAAGATAAAGGAAGTTCATTATGTTTCTTTACAGCCTTTGTATATTTCTTCCCAGGCTGTACACACTTGGGCTAATGATGAGATTGGACTGGACAGACTTTCCAGCATGACCCTTCCAGCAGGCAGGTTTAGAGCCTGCAGGTTTAAAATGTTACTCCGTACACTAGAGGGACCAAAGGGGAAGGTTTAGGCTTAATATATGGTGGGTCATTTACTATCTCTTTTTTTCCATATGTTCAATATAAATAGAAGCCACAATTTCAGCTCTCAATATATAGTTTTAGAAACTAAGTTATTGAAACTTTAAGTGACTCACTCAAAGTACAAACCATGATTAAGTCTGGAAATAATTAGCAGAGTTAATGCAGGGAATTTTAACAGCAGCACTTTGTTTTAACCACTTCGTTCCCACTTAGACATTGTAAAAATACAAAACAGAGGATTTGATTCATAATGGAAGGGTTTGCATACATCATATGTTCAGTGGTCCATATTTATGCTCTGTACCCTTTTATGGAGAAGTGAGAATTCATATAGTGAAACTGTTTACTCTCCGAATAAATTTTCTAGCTAAATAGTCAAGTCTGAACCCATTTTTATAATCTCAGTGTTATTAAAGAGACGGGGACTGCTATAATTCATCCCTATGTAAATTGCATGGGTACTTTTCCCAGTAATATGTGTATACATGTCTTCCTCCTCTAATGAGTTCACCGTTGGCGAATTACTCACTGTTGCAATATGCAACCTTTCTTTCACGACAGATTTATCAAGTTTCTTTTTATGATCTAGACTTCAAAAAGATCCTTGCACCGCTGTTTGAATTTATACTTCATTTCCAAAAGAACAAAAGGGGAGAAGAGAAAGTAGACCTTAATAGCCTCCAACTATTGGACATGGAGAGAAAAACAACGTGGTTGTTCCCTGAAACAGGACCATCAACAGGGTAAGCTATGGGGTCAGCTCATTAAAACGTTCTTCTATTGACCAGGTATTTTATCTTGGTTCTTTATGTATTGACACAGTGCCAGTAAACTGTTCTGAGAGCCACTCACAACTTTGATAAATTTGTTAATAAAGTAAGTGGCTCCAGAGCTAAAGCAGTAGCTGGTTTTAAAATTTCAATTATGAGAGAGAAAGAGAGGGGTAGCATGGGTCACCCATCCAGACAGAAGGTACTGTGCAATAGCAACCTGTTTTCCTTGGGCAAAGGTAGTACATTAAAAGCAGGAATGGGTACTGCCATGATAGAAAACAGGCACAGCCCAATTAAACCAAAAGAGCCCGACAGAAAATGTGAACATCAGTCTCCAAGGATGATGGACCACGGAGTTGTAATCATGGTAAATTAATGGCACAGCAGAGTCCTAGAAAATTCCCACGTAGACTTTGTGCGAAAAAGTAAGCAGCACTGCAGAATAAAAAATATGTTAAAATTTTTGATTATTTCAAGGTCAATCTGAACCAAACCCTAAAATCCACAGTGTTGAATTGGGGGTTATTTAAACTCTCTCTCAGTGCGCACACTCACAGTGAGAGCCACTAGAACACACTGTGAGTGTGCATTCGCTTCCACACTCCGGGAAATGTGTAGAGATGCATTTTAACAGGTATGGAGCAGAGAGACAGAACTGTGTCATTTTCCCTTAACTCTCAGAATTCCTGGTCTTTTGAATGCTCCTACATGTCTTTAGGAAAGAATATGCTATTCTGCATCCAAAAACTGTCAAACATGAAATCTGAGCCAAGATAGAAATACCCACACACATACACCACCACCGCCACCACCACCATGCTCATGTATGAAGAGTGTAGAGTGAGAAATGTCTTAAAAATTAAAATAATCTTTAGATAGAAGAAACATTTTAATTATGTATTTGAATCATAAAAAATGATAGGGCTGATGAGTAGACTCTGTGGGTAAAGGTCTTGCCAGGCAAGCATTAGGATCAGAGTTTTAATGTCCAGCACCACATGAAAAGCTGAACCTTATAGCAACATAGCCCTAGGTGCCAGGGGAGATAGGTGAATTTTGAAGTTCATCCATCATCTAGTCTAAGCCAACTGCTGAGCAGGAGGTTAACTGAAAGACCTCACTTTCATATATAAAAATAAAAGGTAGAGAGTGACCGCTAACTCCACACACATGTACACATGTATATTAACAATCACCAAAGGCTCAACCAAAAGAAAATAAGAGAAATATGTATAACATTTAGAAATATGTATAAGCATTGATAGAGGTATAGAATACAGATAGAAATGGCATGGATGTAGATGGGGATACAGATATAGGGGGGATATCTGTGTTATAATAGGCATAGATGTATTAGGGATATAGATGAAGATATAGGTATAAACATAGATTTAGTTCTAGATAAAGATGTAGATATAGATAAATTACTGAGTCATCTAAAACAGTTTTAATTTCAATTTTGATTAACCACTCTGGTTATCCTAATATATTTGTTCCTAATAATGACCAGTGTTTTGGGAGTGCTTGTTATACACTAAGGAACTTTCTAAGCAATGTGTGTCGTATTTATTTACTATAATCTTTCAGCATGGTAGGTTCTATCATATTAATTTCCCATTCTTTATGCTAAGAATCTGATGTTCTGAGATCATGTAACAGGTGGGCAACAGAGCCAGAATACAGGGTTGTTTGAGTCATAAGTCAGTGTCCTGCCTTTCCATTTTCCAGCATGTTAGCAATGTCTAACGACATAAAAATGTCACTATCTGCCTTGCCTTTCTTCAGTACTTTCAGTGTAACATTTTACATCCTCTGCATTCCAGGAACTGTGGACACTAGAGCATGGTGATGTGTATTATTGTAGGCCTGAGAGGGAAGTAGACTGCCTTAGGTGGCGTGAATAAATCAAGGGACAGCAAAAGAGCTGATGGACGAACCATCTTGGGACTGCCAATTTAATCATTGAAGAGGGCGTCTGACAGTGGGAGCTGTCTGCTGCCATAAGGCAGCACACTCCCAGGAGATTCACTAGCCACTCTCCAAGTGACTGTATGACGCAAGACAACACTGAGTATCAAAGGAGAGCTATAGCTAAAGATTGGGACTCCCTTAAGACAAAAGTAGCTAGCCACCTATCGCAATTTCTCGGCTCTACTCCAGATGTCATACATGGTTTTCCCAAGACTGTCATACTTACGTACCAAGCCAATGGTGTTAGGGAACACACCCACCTTTGTAAGCTCTCTGCTCTTTTCTAACTTTTGCCAGGACATCTCCTTTTTCTCTATGCCCAATCACAGAGATCAGTGACTTATATCATTCATGTTGCTTTGCAGGACAAGTATTTGACTTCAGTAACAGTATTTAATGGGAAATCACAAAAGAACTATAGTTTCCTTCCAATGTTCATGCTCTTTCTTAAAAGAACAGCAACCAGCTGTGCCCCTTTCTTTTTCCCATTCTTTCACTCACTTATGAATGCTAACTATAATATTTCAACTTGTCACTTAACATGGCATCTTATTTAAACTATACAAGAGGTTTTATTTTGTATGTGTGTGTGTGTATGTCTGTCTTTATTTGTTAAACGAGGCTAACAATATCCATATCAGAGACTGATGTGCAAGGAAAATGCCCTGATATAGGCAAAGCATGCAGCAGATTGACAAGCGTATGCTAAGCATTCAGTCTGCACTAGCAATTGTTGCTACTCTTAAGGTTGTGGGAAGTGTCCCATAGCGCTATGGCTGTACCCATCCATAATCAGCAAGAAGCAGAACAGGTGTAAAACTCCCACTCCCCATCCTGCAGTACAGCATCTAACATTTTCAACCTTTCCTGAGCGTTTGCTATCTATCTGCTATCATTAGAGCTTACTCTTGGCTGCTGCATGTTTATGCACACATTTATTTATATATATGCACATGTACATAAGTGTTTATATGTGTGCATTTAAATGAACCGTTCTTCACTTCTCAATTAAAGAAAAATCTGGAATATAATCCCCAGAGTTACCTGCGATTAGTGTCTGCCAGGTAGACTGTATTTCAAGACTTTGAGCATGTGTAAAAACGATTGGGCTTCGAAGTGCTATCTGTTAAAGACTTTCTGAACTGTGACAGTGGGTATTGACAGTTCTTGTCAGACTAAACCACTATTGATTGGCTCACATCATGTGTATAGCAAAACCAATTTCTTTCAAGTGCTTCTTTCTAACCAAAATACATTATTGCAGCCTTCCTCTCTGTTTATTATAACACCCAAGCTCATAGTATGTAGCACATCCAGCTAAAGGGTTTCACGATGAGCGAGGCAGCAGACACAGCACAGAGAAGCGAAGGCACTTAGCAATCCAAATCCTCATGCGCTGCAAGTTGCTATTCGTTTTGAAAATATTGATTCCTTGCAGTCTTTGTTTTCATTTTACAGTCCTCGTGAACAGGGAACAATCATGGACTCACAGTGCTTTGCTGTTATTTACTGCCCTGTGGCTCTCATGGCTTCTCCTCCTGAAAGAAACTATTCCGAGCATTGTGTATATGTTAAAGTTGTGGGAAAGAAAGTGTTTATGTTTGGGTCAGTGCTCCCATGCTGATAAACACACATAACCCTAAACACTCAAGAGTGGATTTGCAGAGGACACACACACACACACACACACACACACACACACGGGGAGGGGGAGGGTCGGAGGATGTGTCTCTTCCCCAACTTCAGGACATTTTCTCGGGTAAGCGACTTAGGCCAACTTTGGACATGAGTTGCATATGGTACAGTTTTGCTGTGAATTTGCATTTGCATTGTGTCTCTCCTCCCAGGAGAGAACATGTCCTGTAGCAACAATACTGTTCTGGAGCAAAAAGCAGTTCTCACAATACCCCTGTGAATGGGAAGAATTCCATCTTTTTTTTCCCTAGAGAATATAATCATTAAACAAAATTCCCCAAATGACATATTCACAATCAAGGTCTGATGATACCTTGTCTTCCTGAAGTATACAAGGAGTAACCCTAACCCAAACACCTTTCAACCTGTTTTACCAGGTAAACCATGCCTGATCAGCCATTCCTAAGTTCCTGGGGTAATTCTCAGAGTATTATCAAAATTGCCTTCTCTGTCTGACCTACTCTGATGACGACAACAGTATAGACTTCCACTAACCCGCAAATGCTTTAATGTGCTCGGCTGCAGCACCTTCCTCCTAGACTAAACGTACCTAGAAATTATAGAAAACAAAGCATTCTACTCTAAAATGCATCGTCTCTCAAAGCCCCTTCTTGGAAAAGCACGGGGTTCCGGCTCAGCTGCACATTCTGGACAGGCTGAGATAAGGATTCTTTATATCTTGCCTGCAGTTCCAGACCATGATGTAGGGCAGTGGCCGCTCTGCCCTTCCTCCTTCACCCTTCTTGGTGGCCTTCTCACCCCTACATTCCCCAGTGCTGAGACCTGTGCCTGGCCTGGGCTTGCTCTCTTGGCCGGCTCTGCAGTTTCGGCAGGCCTTGCTCTGGCCTGCGCAGGGGCTGTGAGTGGCAACTCCCCTTGTCTGCTAGAGGATATCAGGAATCTGAAAATACCAGGCCAGAGACAGTCTTTCAAAAAGTAGTGTTTCGGGGGGACAGAACCCTCTATTATTCGAAGAATTATTTTGACATAAGCTTCAAGCTATTTGCTCCAAAATGTGCGGGCAAAGCACTGCTGCCCACCCCCCTACAGGAAGTGTATTGAAAATGCGAAGGGTGCGCCGAGCATATCTGAGGACACAGTGTGTAGTCTACGGCTAAGCGATCAGGGATAGCGGCTTGGTTTGTCCTCACAAATGCTGACAGACAGCTGCAGTTTGCAGCTGGCAGGGAGCTTATGCTCGCTAAACAAAGATCTAGCTGGAGCCCGGTGAATACTTGGCTGTAGCGCAGTGATCATAATTCATAACATACATTTCTAAAGGAGAATTCAAACCCTAAGAAAAAGCCCGGAAAGAGCCCTGTCATTTTGTCGCTTGCTGTGGTCCGGATGTAGGTTGCTTGTTGGCTATTTTGAAACCCCTCAGGGTCCTATATAGAGACCCGGGTTACCATGCCTGTCATAAGTCAAACTTTTCTGCTTTCCTACCACTCTTTCCAATTCCCCAAACCAAAGTGTTATCCCAAATAGTCTACTCATTTTCCAAAATGAGTCAATTGCAATAAAATTTCCAAACTCTTTATCCCTCCTTCCCTCCCTCATTTCTTCCTTCCTTCCTTCCTTCCTTCCTTCCTTCCTTCCTTCCTTCCTTCCTTCCTTTCTTCTTTTCTTTTCTTTCTTTCTTTCTTTCTTTCTTTCTTTCTTTCTTTCTTTCTTTCTTTCTTTCTTTCTTTCTTCCTTTCACTTTTGAAAACATCAGAAACCCCCATTTTTTGGGGCACATTCAGGCTAGCTTCTCAGAAACATGAAATGCTAAATTTGGGAAACAAAAAACTGAAGAGAACAAAGTGTAAGCATCCCCAGTTTCTGAGATGAGGAAAGACAGTCAGTTGTGAAGTCACTTGCCCGAGGCAACATAGGAAGAAACAGAGCAAAGCTGGAATCCAAGCCTCTTGAACATCATTTCTGGTTTCTTTGTCAGCGCCTCCTTCTGCCTCTTTAATCCCAGATTGACTTTATTAGAGAAATTGTTCTTAAATCCTGAAGAATGTTCTAGGGAGCCGTTTCTGCTGCTTGCGGCGCCCACTGCTGGCCCAGTGCTTCCAGTGACTAGGATTTCAGTCTAAATGCAGTAATTCCCACCAATTGTTTTATTCTATGTCTTCACAATTGGAGAGTTTTGAATATAATATGGAAATATTATTTAAATTTATATGCATAATTATGCATAATAATATGAAAAATACATGCCCAAGGGGGGAAATTACAGTAGCCTTCCTTTGACACGCAACAATGCTAAGTGTTTGGCTGTGATTCTTCCTTCCAACTTTTGGTAACCTGAAATCTGCAATAGATTATTCTTATTATTTGGGGTTTTCAGCCTTCCCTTTCCCTGGGGGACAGAGAGCTGTGTTGCCGAATGCCAGGACACCCCTCTAGATGCAGATGTCACTGAGAAGGGCCCTGCTGGATATCCTTTCCATGTGTTTCTGCCTAAGCTGGGAGGGAATAGAGAGGATTGAGCTGCGGACGGGAAAATGAGCTGTGCCAAGTTCCAACCCCTCTGAAATTCCAGCTTTTGGATGTGAACAGGCTGCGATCTTGGTCCATTGCAAGCTTGTTCACTCTTAACACAATGAAACTTATGGTCTTGAGAAAAACAAAACAAAACAGAATTTGGGCTTTAAGACCACCATAAGCTTCTCGAGACATTAAGTACCTTTTACACAAAATAGCAGTGATGGCTTAAGACTGGAGGAATTGGAAATGTACGGATTGAATGACCTTTAAAATACACACAGGTTTAAAACTGAAAGAAAAATGCACTTAGCAAGAAAGTATTTTGACTTATTTTTAAAATATGGATGGAAACATTAAGCAAACTCAAAATGAGGCTGCAGCACATTCTCATTTTGACTTAAAGATCGACTTTAAATAACACAACAGCTGCAGTCATCAGCGTTGATTCCAAACACGAACCTTATGAATGGTGAGAAAGGCCGGGTGAGGCTGGGGCAATAGCAAGAACTACTGTTATTGTTAGCCCTTAATCCCTTAAACTCCCAAAGTAGAAACAGGAGTGCAAGAGATAGATTCTGGCAGGGTCCGACTCCCACCCCAGTTTTGTGAAACATCCACCAGGAAATGTCTCTCCAAATTACCAATAGAAAACAAGTTTAGCTGTTCGCACTCCATGGCACAGATGGAAAAACAAGAAGTCACCTGCAGGAAAAGCAGTCCCATCAACCCAAACAGGTGCGGGCTTACAGGACAGCACCAAGGAGAGCAGGGGGGGATAAGGCCAGGAATTGCGGGTGTCCCCTGCAAAGGAGAACTGAAGTTAATTGCCGTATTGTGAAGAAACGGTCAACTGAGGATTGTTCTAAGTCACCTGGCAGTTTGGCAGAAATATTTCTTTTGCCAGTGTTGTGGTTAAGTAAAATAAACTGCCACCGGAGTTTCCATGTGGGGCAGTTTAAAGTTTAATGGTATTCCCTGCGCTCCCATCAAGCCTGGAACATAGTTCAGGGTTAATAAAAGAAAATGTCTGATAATCTACCAGTATCTGGGCTTGATACTGTGTAGAAGAGTACACAGGCCTTTGTGCTGAGATCTGACTTGGAATTCCATTTTAACTACCAGAACAGTGCAAGGCTCAGTGCCCCTGGATTCCGATTTCTTTCATCAGCACAATGGAGAGAAAGAGAACTTGATGCTGTGTTGCAATCACTGAATAGTCTATCACCTACGGTCACATTACTTTGTATGGTATACACAAGGAGAACAATGCCTCAGTCCCATTCCTTCCTTCCTTCATCATCGTCACCATTAGTAGCATACAGTTTGCCCAGAAGCTGTATCATAAGACTTAAATAGGACTGGTCCTTGGGGTTTGGGGCTGATAACTAAATATCATCCTATTGAAGATTTTAAGCTGATAGAGGACATAGATAACTTCAGAACCTCAGAATCAACACATAGAATTTAAATTAAACACATCATTTATAAATATTAGTAAAGGCCAATGTCTATATTGTATAAAGAGAGCTCTAGGGATTGTTTTGGAGACATAGTACATCTTTAATATTTTGCATACCTAAATCTCTAGTTGATGCATGAGAATTTATTGGGATTTTGGTGGAGAACTAGTATACTACTGAAGTGAGTGCCCCAGGCGGATGAAGGGCATGCACTGCCACTTCTAGTATTACTTCTGCTAAGAGTATTTAAACACGTACAATTTTTAAAGTTCATTCTGTTCAATAAATCTTGTTGTCTATCCAGTCAGAAATGGTAGGCTATCTGCTATGATAAATATGGCAGCAATGTGAACTCACATCGTGATAGACGGTACATCCATGTGCTATAGTTGAATTAGTACAAAGCACATACACTTTAGTCATGGCAACTAAAATACATTTTATATATTGAAATGTTTTGTAAAAGACTCTTAGGTCTCAGTGGATAAAATATTTGCCACACACATGTGAGAACAGGAGTTTGGAACTCCAGGGGCAACATATTCAGTAGTACACATCTGTAATACTAACATGCTTCCAGAAAAAGGGGAGGCAGAGCAGAAGAATTGACAGAAGATCATGAGACAACTAGCCTGGAATAAACAATGGTGAATCACAAGAGACCCTGCCTCAAATGAGGGGGAAAGCAAGGACTGACACTGCAGGTTGTCCTCTGACCTCCACACTAGCCCTATAGTTCGAGTGTGCCACAGTCACATACATATAAACACAATTAGACACATGAACACAAATACATACACACATAACACATACATTTAAAAGAAAATTGAGGATAGAGAAATGACTTGGAGGTCCAGAGAGAGGGCTGCTGCTGCAGAGGACTGGAGTTTGGTGTCCAGCACACTAGTCAAGTGGCTCACAACCACCAGCAACTACAGCTCCAGAGGGGCATGCATTCCCACATATGTGTACACACACACACACACACACACACACACACACACACACACACACACACACACACACACACACACACCTACGCATGCACACAATATTCATATATAATGAAATAAAATAATTCTTCTATTCATTTTAAAAATTTTGATTTAAAAGTTTTTTTTTCATTTTACATACAAATCACAGTTCCCTCTTCCCTCCCCTCCTTTCACTCCCCCACCACCTTCCTCCCATCCAACCCCCCCATCTACTCCTCAGAAAGGGTAAGGCCCTCTATGGGGAGTCAACAAAGTCTGGCATATCACGGTTGAGGCAGGACCAAGCCTCTCCCCACTGTATCGAGGCATCCTTCCATAGAGAATGGACTCTAAAAAGCCCAGTTCCTGCGCTAGTGATAAATCTAGGTCCCATTGGCAGGAGACCCACAGACTGCCCAAGCCACAGAGCCATCACCCACATTTAGAGGGTCAAATTCGGTCCCATGCAGGATCCCCCGTCCAGAGTCAGTGAGCTCTCACTAGTTTGGGCCAGCTGTCTCTGTGGGTGTCCCCATCATGATCTTGACCTCTTTGCTTATATAATCTCTCCTTCCTCTCTTCGACTGGACTCTGGGAGCTGGTCCCAGTGCATAGCTGCGGATCTCTGCATCTGCTTCCATCAGTTACTAGATGAAATAAAATCATTCTTTCAAGCAGAAAAATAAATAAAGTTGAGTTTAGTTTTAAGAAAGAGCCTTAATTCCTGATGGATTGCAGATGAGCATGAGTTTTGGGGTGCTCTGAGGTTCCAAGTATCCGGATTGTGGGTAGACTGGGGGTGATAAGTTAGGTTAATGGGAGGAAGTCCCATTTGCTTTCCACCTGCCCCATACAGAAGCATACTTACCATCGTTAGGCTTGATTAGTTCTAAGCGGTAGACAAAAAGGGTCTCCTTAAATTCTATTTCTGTACCCTTAGATGGGATTGATCAGTTGTACTAACAGAACTCAAGTCTACTCTATAAACGTTGGCCATCCTGCACTTATCTGAGCTCATCCTGCCTGCAGCCTCTGTGCTGGCTGCTCCCTCTAACCACATCCTCCTTCTTTAGAATCTCCCAGGGCCTGGGTTCTCACTCCAGCAGTTCTGACCCAAGCGTCAGTTCTCATAGGTTCCCTCTTTACTTAAAGCTGTGAGCTTTACTCACACTGGGTACACTCTATTCCTCCCCCATTTATTTTATAGTGTTAAGCAACATTTAGTTAGTGCGTTATGTACTTACTAACGTCTTTTTCCCCCAATGCTAGAATTTTATTTGCGCCCAGAGATGATTTTGTCCAATTTCTATTTTTTTTTTTTTTTTTTTTTCCTGCTAGGGATATTGATCACGGCCTGGTGCAGGATAAGAAGTTACTCCATTTGTTGAAGATGCTTCCTTTTTTCCACTGTATAATTTTAGCTTCTTTGTCAAAAATCATGTGTGTTATTAATAGGTGTGTGGATTAATATCTGGGCCTTCGAGTTGATTCCATTGGTCAACTGTTTTTATGCCAGTACCAAGCTGTTTTCATTACTGTAGCTCTGTAATAGAGCTTGATGTCGGGGATGGTGATGCCTCTGGAAGTTCCTTTATCGTACAAGATTGTTTTGGCTATCCTGGGTCTTTTGTTTTCCCATATGAAATTGATTATTGTTCTTTCAAGGTCTGTGAAGAATTGTGATGGGATTTTGATGGGGATTGCATTGAAACTATAGATTGCTTTTGGTAGGATTGCCATTTTTACTATGCTGATCTTACCTATCCAAGAGCATGAAAGATCTTTCCATTTTATGGTATCTTTTTCAATTTCTTTTTTCAAAGACTTAAAGTTCTTGTTGAATAGGTCTTTTCAATTCTTTGGTTAGTGTTACCCCAAGATATTTTGTGTTATTCATAGTTATTGTGAAAGGTGATGTTTCTCTGATTTCCCTCTCAGCTTCTTTATCATTTGTATATAGGGGGGCTACTGATTTTTTTGAGTTAATCTTGTATCCTGCCACATTACTGAAGGTATTTATCAGCTATAGGAGTTCTATGATAGAATTTTTAGGGTCACTTATATATACTATCATACTCTCTGCAAATAACAGAAGTTTGACTTTTTCCTTTCAAATTGGAATCTCCTTGATCTTTTGTTGTCTTATTGTTATAGCCAGAACTTCAAGAACTATGTTGAAGAGATATGGAGAGAGTGGACAGCCTTGTCTTGTTCCTGTTTTTTGTGGAATCACTTTGAGTTTCTTTCCATTAATTTAATGTTGGCTGTTGGCTTGCTGTATATTGCTTTTATTATATTTAGATATGTTCCTTGTATCCCTGATCTCTCCAAGATATTTACCATGAAGGGGTGTTGGATTTTGTAGAATGCTTTTTCAGCATCTAATGAAATGATCATATTTTTTTGAGTTTATTTGTATGATGGATTACACTGATATATTTTCGTATGTTGAGCCAGCCCTGCATCTCGGGGATGATGCCGATTTGATCATGGTGGATTTTTTTGATGTGTTCTTGGATTCAGCTTGCCAGTATTTTATTGAGAATTTTTGCTTCCATGTTCATGAATGAGACTGATCTGTAATTATCTTTCTTGGTTGAATCTTTGTATGGTTTTGGTATCAGTGTAACTGTAGCCTCATATAAAGAGTTTGGCAATGTTCCTTCTGCTTCTATTATGTGGAAAACTTTGAGAAGTATAGGTATTAGCTCTTCTTAGAAGTTCTGTTAGAATTCTGCACTAAAACCATTTGGCCATTTGGTTGGAAGGATTTTGATGACAGCTTCTATTTCCTTGCAGTTTTTAAGTCTATTTAAATTGCTCACCTGGTCTTGATTTAACTTGATGTCAACATGTAGAAGAATGAAAATAGATCCATATCTATCCCATGCACAAAACTCAAGTCCAGATGGATTAGAGACCTCAATATAAATCTGACCACACTGAACCTGACAGAAGAGAAAGTGGGAAGTAGTCTTCAAAACATGGGCACAGGAGACCACTTCCTAAATATTACCCCAGTTGTAAGACACTGAGAGCAACAATAAATAAATGGGACCTCCTAAAACTGAGAAGCTTCTATAAAGCAAAGGACACAGTCAATAAGACAAAAAGGCAGCCTACTGAATGGGAATAGATCTTCACAAACCCCACATCAGACAAAGGACTAATCTCCAAAACATATAAAGAACTCAAGAAATTAGACACCAAAATTCTAAATAACCAAATTTAAAAACAGGGTACAGAACTAAACAGAGAATTCTCAAGAGAAGAATCTCAAATGTAGAAAAGATACTTAAGGAAATGTTCAACATCCTTAGCCATCAGGGAAATGCAAACCAAAACAACTCTGAGATACCATCTTATAGCTGTCAGAATGGCTAAGATCAAAAACACCAATGATAACCTATGCTGGAGAGGATGTGGAGTAAGGGGAACACTCATCCATTGCTGGTGGGAACCCAAACTTCTACAACCACTTTGGAAATCAGAATGGCAGTTTCTTAGAAAATTGGGAATCAACCTACCTCAAGATCCATCAATACCCACTCTTGGGCATATCCCCAATAGATGCTCAATCATACCACAAAAGAATTTGTTCAACTATGTTCATAGCAGCATTATTTGTAATAGCTAGAACCAACCTAGGTTCCCCTCAACTGAAGAATGCTTAAAGAAAATGTGGCATATTTACACATTAGAGTACTACTCAGCTGTAAAAAACAATGACATATTGAATTTTGAACCCTAAGAAAAAACATATATAGATCCACCTGGAAACTTAAAACAGACAAGATTGCCTGACAAAATTGGGAGCATGGGGATGGGGGAGAAGGAAGGGGAAGAGGAGGGAAAAAGGGGAGGAGTGAGAGAACTTGAGGGAATGGAATAGTCGAGGAGGAAGGACAGAGATGAGAGCAAGAAAAGAGATATGTTGATTGGATTGAGGGAACCATTATAGGATTAGCAAGAAACCTGGCTCTAGAGAAATTCCCAGGAGTCTACAAGGATGACCCCAGCTAAGACCCTAAGCAATAGAGGAAAGGGGGCCTGATCTTGACTTGCCCTGTAGTCAGATTGATGAATATCTTAAATATCACCAAAGAAACTTCATCCAGCAACTGATGGAAACAGAGGCAGAGACCCGCATCAGAACAGTGGACTGAGCTCCCAAAGTCCAGTTGAAGAGTGGGAGGAATGAGAAAATGAGCAAAGAGGTCAAGACCATGATGGGTACACCCACTGAAATAGGCTACCTGAGCTAATGGGAGCTCACCAACTCCAGCTGGACTGGGAAGGTTTTCTGTCCTGCCCTGTTCCTGTAATCAGAAGGAACAGGCATAGGACCAAACTAGTCCCTCTGATTGTGGTTGACAGTTGCATGGTTGGGGAGGCTGAGGGACCACTGGCAGTGGCACCAGGATTTAGCCCTATTGCATGTACTGGCTTTTTGGGAACCTATTCTATTTGGATGGATACTTTGCTAAGCCTAGATATAGTAGGGAGGACCTTGGACCTTCCCCAGAGCTATGTGCCTTACCCTCTCTGATGGGGGTGGGCTGGGAGGGTATGTGGAGGGAATGGGAAAAGGGGAGGGAGTGGGAACTTGGATTGGTATGTATAATAAAAAAAGATAGTTTGTTTTCTTTTTTAAAATAAATAAATAGGAAAAAAAGGTGCTACATAATGACACTTTAATTTTTATGGGTTATTATTTCAATGTTACAAAAGATTTGGGCAAATGAGTGGACAGTACACTCATACTCAATGAATTGGAGACTATTTGAATTCCATTTTCTAGAAAAATAAAACCTGTCAGTTCCTTTAAAAATATTTTAAATTTAGAGATAAAATTATCTTCTAAGAAGGTAGACTTCACTGGATAGTTTGCAAAGAAGGGAAATGATGATTAATAATTATCACTGTGACAATGTGAGTTTATACCCACAATCTGTCCAAGAAAAAAAGCAACTTCTGCCTCTCAAAACCTTCTCTTCAAAACTTGAACATGTAGAAATAGTTGTGGCACACTTCCATGTTTGCATATTCATAGATATGAATACAAAATCATTTTCTTTTCTTTTATTTACAGAATAATAGAATTCAGTTTTCAAAAATTTCATTAAATATCTGATTGATACTTACACCTACAAAGATATATCAAAATCATTCCATTCTTTTAATTAATGATTATAAATACAAAAGTTATAACTGTAAGTGGAATTCTCTATACCATTATGGGTTTAAAGGAGGAGAGAGAAGGGAAGGGGGAGAGAGGAAGAGAAATTAATTCTAAAAGAGAGCATCTCAGTTTGTGGCAGAGGTTACAGAAATCCAAGACCAACAGTGTCCCTGGGAAATCCAATGTGAACCACATATATAATTGAAAAATGTCTGAATAGCCACAATAAAAAGTAAAAAAAGAAAAAGTTGGAACTAATTTTAATATTATATTTTCTTTAATTTGTTCTAGTTCCTTATATAATCAATTTCAAATCTTTGAAACATTTCATATTCTTTTCCCTGTACTAAATCTTTGAAGTCAGGTATACATGCTATACCTCCAGCACATTTCAGTTTACAATCATCTATCTTGCCAGTGCCCAATAGCCACATGTTGGTGGTGGCACCCTGTCCATAAGTTCAGTCTAAAGCCCGGCTGGGAGGGTTAACCTTCCTTCCAATGTAACTGAATTTGGCCTGTGCACGAGCATGTTTTGAACAGTTTAACTAAGGAGATAAGACTCACCTGAGTGCGGGCAATACAACCCCAAGGCCTGGAGTTGTGGGTTGAATGAAAAGGGAAAAATGAGTGGGTAAACTGAGTGCCAGCATTTGTCTCTTTCTACTTTCTGACCATAGATGCAATGTGACCAGATGTCTCCTGCTCCTGCCTTGGTGCCTTACAGGCATAACTGACTGTGTGCCTTTTAAAACCGGGACCTAAAGCAAAGCAAGCCTTCGTTTCTTAAGTTGCTTTTATGAGACACCTTGTCACAGTCATGAGAGAAAAATAACACAGAGTTTCAGGGTGTCAAGTCTTAAAAAGAACTGGCTCCAGGAGCCATGGGGGAGTTCTACAGCAGAACAGGAAGCCTGACTCAGCTCAGAGGCTGGCTTACACATTTCACGAGAAGATACTGTCTTCTGACATAGCTGTATGTCCAGTTAGTACAGCAATTTGCACAAGCTGCACTTTATTTTTCTGCCATCATTAGATGTCTGAGTTTAATAGTTTTATTTCCAAATGTTGCTTTCCGGTAGCATGGCATCTTTAAATGTTCACACATGGCAGTTATCCTGTAGGATGACTGGTTTTAACTGGCTACTGGACACTATGTAGAATTATCTTGGAACAGCATCTCAATGAGGTCTTATCTAGATCACGTTGGTCTGTGTGTCTGTCTGTCTATAGGGTATTTTTCTTAATAATGTTAACTGCTATAAGACCAAGAATAAAAGTGGGTGATACCACTCTCAGGGCTTATATCTAGGACAGTATAGAAAATGAGCAAGTGATGCTCAAGTAAGTATGCACTCATTCTTGAGAAATCCTACAGTGGGCATGTTCAGTTGCTTCAGGTTCCTTCTGGTCTGACTTGCCTGCAACGATGGACTGTAACCGAAAATGTAAGTCGAACAAATCCTATCTCCCCCAAGTTGTTTTTATACTGAATATTTTATCGCAGCCACAGAAATGCAACCAGGACAACCTTTATCACTGTATTTATATCCAACTCTAAAATACATCTGAGAGAGCAAATGGGCAAACTAAATATTTCCAAGTCTGGCATTTGCAATTCATAACGTTAGCTTTCTGTACCCAGAACACTTTCTTATGTCAAGATGACAGTGCTTATTCCCCCATCTTTACTATTAAACAATAGTTCATTTATGAGAACCCACAGTGAACGACAACATTAGTTTCCAAGAGGTGTGTTCAGACTGTTGGCGGAGAATAGAGAAGAGAGGCATGAGTCCTGTTTGGTTTACTGTGTATTCCTCAAACCATAACTTTGTTCTGGGAACGAAGTTGAGGAGACACACACCATTTCATTGGATTAGTTGGGGGTTTGACTTAACTTTTTAATGCTGTGTACTTAATTGACTTGACTACAGAATGAGTTTGCTTGTATGCCATTCTCCCAGGATGAAGACAATTCAGTTTCCCCCAATACTCATCTAGAGTCAAAAGAATGCATATTTTTTATTACATACACACACACACACACACACACACACACACACACACACACACGGAACCCAAAGCAGGTAGGCTATACTGTATTATAATCCTCAAGACTTAACTCTAAAGGTATACAAACAATTATGAAAATAAATATAAGCAAGGCAGAGTCAAGGAATACCATTTGGTGTGGAGGAAAAATGGCAACACCTACTTCTCAGAGGTTTGTAACTCTTTGAGAGCAGTTTTCAAAACCAAATTTAACTTTTGCTTGATGATCCTGTTTGCTTCCAATTTCCAGGAGGTTCTGTGTATGCTTTCCTTGGGTTCACCTAGGTATTCAGCTTCTCTGGGCTTGCGAGCTAAGTGCTTGGTGACCTTTATTTTATAGCTAGGGTCCACTAATGAGTGAGTACATACCATAATCATCTTTCTGGGTTTGGGTTACCTCACTCAGGAT